>JBBPTT010000929.1:0-14547 GCA_038094175.1 Boletellus aff. lepidospora
GACCCACGTGACCCTTTCCTTTTATGTACTTCCTTGTATTCTGACAGGCTGTGCCACCTTCCGATATTTACATTATAGTTTACTCAGCCTCCATTCTTTAGCGCCGCAGTCCGTCACTCCGCTCGCTATGGTGCACAGCTCTGGTTTACTTCTTACCCGTATTACAAATCCGTAGTTCTCCCTCAGTATATAAATCGTAGATACTCTGTCATGTACCCCTCAGTCTGAATATCAACTAGGATACCCCGGTGTTCCCGACCTCTGTCCTCAACCATCTCCAACCCCACTCCTGTTAACTCCGATCATCCTTGTCATATGCCGTTCCAGCACTCCAGTCCTCCGGTCCCATCTCCGCTACAACTCCGATGCGATCTCCTTCAGGACACATCCCCTGACCCCCGGACCCACGTGACCCTTTCCTTTTATGTACTTCCTTGTATTCTGACAGGCTGTGCCACCTTCTGTCATCTACATTATAGTTTACCCAGCCTCCATTCTTTAGCGCCGCAGTCCGTCACTCCGCTCGCTACAGTGCACAGCTCCGGTTTACTTCTTACCCGTATTACCAATCCATAGTTCCCTCTCAGTATATAAATCGTAGATACTCTGTCATGTACCCCTCAGTCTGAATATCGACTAGGATACCCCGGTGTTCCCAACCCCTGTCCCCAACCATCTCCAACTATCCTCTCAGTAACTCCGAGTCTCCTATCCCCAACTCTGCTACTCCGACCTCCGACCCCTAAGGGCCCGAACCTAAGCAAGGGCGCGACACATAAGTCCTGCGCCAAGGCCCACAACCCCGACCATTGGACAACCCTCCGGAGCACCGGAGACCCGGTCCTAACAGATGAGCTGTAACCTTTCCATGTGGTCAGGTACTTGTAATGGCCAGGGGATCCCTGGTGTGCAAGAAATGCCTCGACTTCATACTCCTCTTCATCGGCAATCAGCGTGGGCAGTGGTCTGGAAAATGATGGACCATGTGCATCAGTCTGTCTAAATGGGGATAGAAGGGAAGCATGGAAAATATCATGGATCTTCCATGTGGGAGGTAGACAGAGTTGGTAGGTGAGTGGTGATAGGACCTGAGAAATCTCAAAGGGTCCATATCGTTTAGGGGCAAGTTTCCTGGAGGGGTGAGGGATGTGGAGATTAGTGGCTTCAAGCCAAACCTTATCTCCTACTTTCCAGGGGGAAAAGGAGCAAGTGGTGTGCCTAGTCATGGCAAGGCGGGCTGAGTCGTGGGCCACGAGAGCTTCTTCTTGGGCCTTAGCTAGGGAGGAGAGGTGGTCAGTGAGAGTGGGGAGGAAGGTTTTACCCAAGGCAGGGTAAGCTCGGGGTTCGTAACTAAGGAGGAGGGAGAACGGTGATTTCCAGGTGGAGCTGTGTGGGACGGAGTTATGGTGGAACTCAGTGGTCATTAGGTAATCTGTCCATTCTAGGGGGTTATTAGCACAGAAAATACGAAGGTACATTTCTAATTCTTGATTGGTCCGTTCAGTTTGACCGTCAGTTTGGGAGTGATAGGCGGTGGAGAGGCGTAGGTTGTATTGGAGGAGCCTGGCGAGTTCCTGAGTGAAGGCAGAGGCGAATTGAGGACCTCTGTCAGAGATAATGGAGTCATGGAGGCTGAAGCGTTTGAAAACGTTGTCGAAAAATAATTTAGCCACACCTGCAGCATCAATGGTCTTAAGACAAGGGAGTAGAATTACCCCCTTTGTAAGGCCATGGTCGACCACGACCATGACAGAATCAAAACCTGAGGACAAGGGAAGGTCGGTGGTGAGGTCAACAGAGATCTGTTTAAAAGGGAGGGTCGAGGTCGAAGGAATTGGGTTAAGTGGAGGGATGGTGGGATGCGTATTGACCTTAGATTGCTGACAGAGGGCGCACCCGGCAACGAAGTTCTTGACAAAGGTGGCGAGGCCCAGCCACCAATAGTCACATTCCACTAGGACCTTGGTGCGGAATTGTCCTGCGTGGCCAGAGGTGGGGGAGGAGTGGAGTGAGTGGAGGAGGTCAGAGTGGGCAGCAGGGGGAACATAGAGACGATCTCAAAAGTATAGCTTCCTGTTGTGTAGGGACTAGTCGGAGAGGGAGGAGCGAGGGAATAGAGGGGAGCCGTCTTTGAGAGCATTAACTGCATGAAGAACCAGGGGATCAGATGGGGAGGAAGCTGAGATCTTTTCAGCCAGGGCGAGGTCAAAAGTGGCAATGATGGCGGGTTCTGGGAGTATGGGAGTGATGTTGTCAAGGGAGGTGTCCACCGAATCCCATCGAGAGAGAGCATCGGCTGGTCCCATTTGTGTACCAGGGGTGACTTTCCAGGTAATGTCAAAGTCCTGGAGGAATAGGGACCAGTGAGCTTGTCGACGAGAGAGTTTGCGAGGGTCTTTGAGGTATGAAAGATTTTTGTGATCAGTGAGAATCGTCACAGAGTGAGGGGTGCCAAGGAGGTAATGTCACCATTCTTGTAGGGCAAGAATAACTGCTAAAAGTTCTCTGTCATAAATATCATAATTCCGTTCAGCAGGACTAAAGGTCTTTGAGAAGTATGCACAAGGATGGGGGTCACCATTAATGTCCACTTGGAGCAGGACTGCGCCTGCTGCGAGGAGGGAGGCATTGGTCATAAGCGAAAATGGTCTGGAAGGATCAGGGAGTGACAGAACAGGAGTGGAGGAGAAAGAGGCTTTGAGTGCAGAAAAGGCCTTATCCTGGAGTGGGGTCCAGAGCCAGGGTTCGTCCTTTTTGGTGAGGAGGACGAGGGGGGCTACGATGTTGGAGAAGTTGGGAATGAACTTCCTGTAGAAATTGGTGAATCCCAGGAAGCTACGAATTCCCTTGACCGAAGTTGGGGGTGTCCAGTCAGCTATGGTGGTTAGTTTGACCGGGTCCATTTCTACCTGTCCCTGACCAATAATCATCCCGAGGTATTCCATTTTTGGGGTGTCGAAAGAACATTTGGAGAGTTTGAGTGATAGGTTGTGGTCTTGGAGTCGCTGGAAGACTCGAAGGGTGCGTTGGTGATGGAGGTCGATGTCGTCCTTGGTGTGTATGCCGATGTCGTCCATATAGATCTTTAGCCATCCTTCAGTGAGAATATCAGCGAAAATGTGATTCATGAAACTCTGGAAGGTTGGAGGGGCATTGTTAAAACCAAAAAACATAACCGTGGGTTCAAAGAGTCCGAGGGGGGTGATGAAGGCGGCTTTCCATTGATCTTCCTCCTGAAGTCGAATGTTATTGTACCCCCAACGAATATCAAGTTTAGTGAAGATAGTGGACTCCTTCATGTCGTCGATGAGGTCGGAGATGAGGGGAAGAGGGTAGGCGTTTCGAATGGTAAATTCGTTAAGGTACTGGTAGTCTTGACAGGGACGAAGAGTTCCATCTTTCTTTGGGACGAAGAAAAATGGCGAAGCTTGGGGGGATTTGGAGGGGATGATTCGGCCGGTTTTCAAATTTTCTTCGACAAAGGCTTTACAAGCTTCCTTCTCTGCGGGGTTGAGGGGATATACTTTGGCTATCTTGGGGACGAAAGAAGGTTTTAGTTTGATTACATGGTCATAAGGGCAGTGTGGGGGAAGAATGCTAAACATCTTCTCGGAGAAGACGTCAGAGTATTCCTTACACCATTCCAGGATTTCTTGTTCCTTGGGGGTTTCTTGTTGTGCAAGTTGGGTGGAAAGGGTGATCTTGTTGAGAGAGATGGGAGCCATGGGGTGAATAGTCACGGTTTTGGTGATTGTTATGGTTTTTCTCCTTTCTTGCTGCATCCTCCTTTTCTCCTCGACCACCAGGCAGTATACTTCTCGCTTTACCTACTCTTATGTGCCTATTCACTTCCTCTTTATCTTTGGCCCTTTGTCCTCTCTTCTTCACATTCTCTGAAGAGATACTTCCCTCTTTACCTAACCCTCCCATGGACTGCGCCCTCCTTAGCCATTTCTCTCACGATGGCTCGTGCCCCCATTTCCATCACCTTCCATAGAGTTCTATAGCTCTATATATACCTCAGCCACCTGTACCTTAGTCCCCACTCTTGCTCTACGCAATACAACGTGTACTTCGTGTCTCTCGAGTCCTCAGACCTCCTCTGAGTCTTAGTCCCTGTGCTTTACCTTGCCCAGGATTCCCTTCGCTCTCCTAGGTGGATTGAGATGCTGTAGACCTCTTAGTGAGCGTCCGCCTCATCCACAGGTTGCTGTAACGACACAAGTGTGCGTTCAGCGTAACACAAGCTCTCTAGTGAATGCGGATGCGAATTGGGGTCCTCTATCCGAGATTACTCGATTATGAAGGCCAAATCTGGGAAAGATATTTCTGAAAAAGAGTTTGGCTATTCCTGCTGCGTCGATGGTCTTGTTGCAAGGTAGGAAAATTACCCCCTTTGTGAGGCCATGGTCGACCACGACCAATATAGAGTCAAATCCGGCGGCAATTGGTAGATCCGCTATTAGATCCATAGAAATATTTTGGAATGGGCGATCTGCTTCCATAGGGTTTGGGACAGGTGGTGGAGTTGTGGGGTGAGTATTCGTTTTGTTTGCCTGGCAGGTTGCGCATCCTAGGACAAATTTTCGGATAAAAGTCGAAAGTCCAGGCCACCAGTAGTCACATTGAACCAGAGATAAGGTTCTAAAGTATCCTCCATGTCCTCCTGCAGGCGACTCGTGTATTTTAGTGACTAAAGTTTGTCTTTGGGATTCAGGGATAAAAAGACGCCCCTTGAAGTATAACATTCCATCCTCCCATTTCCAATCATTGGCAGCAGCTCTTGGAAAGAGGGAAGACCCCATTTGGGCTGCAGCGATGGCATTCTTTGCTAGAGGATCATCCTTAGTGGAAAGAATTACTTTTTCTTGTATGGCGATATTGATGAGGTTGATGAAATGGTCATCCGGAATGAGGACAACATCTTGATTATCACTGGTCGTATCAACCTCATCTCTTCTAGAGAGGGCATCAGCAGGAGCCATTTTGTTTCTGGGTAGATTCTGATATCGAATATCGAAATCTTGTAGGAATAACATCCATCTTGCTTGTCGTCGAGATAACTTATGAGGTTGTTTAAAGTATGCTAGATTCTTATGATCAGTTTGGATTGTCACCTGATGTTCTGTTCCGGATAGGTAGTGTCTTCATTCCTCTAATGCCCGGATGACCGCTAATAGTTCTCGGTCATAAATATCGTAGTTTCGTTCTTCAGGAGAGAAGGTTCGTGAGAAATAAGCACAGGGGTGAAGATCTCCGTTTCCATCTGCCTGCCTGAGAACAGCTCCAGAGGCGGTGAGTGAGGTGTCAGTCATGACTGTAAAGGGTTTGGTAGAATCCGGCATTTTCAGGACAGGTTTAGACATGAATGCCTTTTGTAAGTTTCTAAAGGCTTGTTCGCATTCTGGGGACCAATTCCAAGTGACTCCTTTTTTTGTAAGTTCATGGAGGGGTCTACTGATCCCAGAAAAGTCAGGGATAAACTTCCTGTAGAAGTTACAGAATCCAATAAACGATCGGACTTGTTTTACAGAAGTTGGACTGTTCCATTCTTTGATGGCTTTGAGTTTTCCTGGATCGAGAGTGATTTCGCCAGGTCAGACTATCATTCCAAGGTAGTCTACCTCGGTGACATTGAAGGAGCATTTACTCAACTTGAGGAATAATTCATTATCCATCATTCATTGTAGGACCCTCCGAGTTCTTTCTGTATGTTCTCCTGGTTGTTTGGATGCGATAATGAGGTCATCCATATATATGATTAGCCATCCCTTGGCTATCATATCAGCAAATACATGGTTCATTAATGCCTGAAATGTAGCTGGAGAATTGCTTTGTTCAAAGAACATGCCTGTTGGCTCGAACAGTCCTATAGGGGTTATGAAGGTGGCCTTCCATCGGTCAGGAGGGTGGATCAGTACGTTATTGTATCCCCATTGGATGTCCATCTTGGTGAAGATGGTGGCGTCCTTCAGTTGGTCAACTAGTTCAGAGATGCGTGGTAGAGGGTAAGCATTTTTGATCGTATGTTCGTTAAGATATCGATAATCTTGACATGGATGAAGTCCCCCATCTTTCTTGGGTACGAAGAAGAAGGGAGATGCTTGAGGGGATTGTGAAGGTATGATGGTCCCCTTTTTCACGTTTTCATCAATGAACGTTTTACAGGCTTCCAGCTCTTTGGGATTCAATGGATAGATCTTAGCCACTTTTGGTACAAAGGTATCCTTGAGATCAATGTGATGATTGTATTTCCTGGATGGAGGGAGTTTCCCTAACGGTGGTTCTTCAAATACTTGTCGGAATTTTTCGAATTCCTGGGGAAGAATGGTTTCCTTCTTGTTTATCATTTCTGCCTGGGCAATTTCTGTGGAGTGGGTTATCTTCCTGATTACTTCCTTATTGATATAAGTGTCTGGATCAGTCGACAGATAACGTAATAGGTATTGTTGTTCGATGTGGTCTTGTGAACACAATATCGGGTTGATCATTGTGGGAATGGTTATTTCGCCCTTGGTCCAGTCGATCTCCAGGTTTATCATTCTTAACCAGGACATTCCTAGTATGACGTCTTCTTCTCCGCAATTGATGACGAGAAAGGTCTGGTTTTCTAGTAGTAAGGATTTGACTGTCATGGAAAGGGTTACTTTCCTTCGTATCATTCCGTTCTTGTTAAGAGTTCCATCTGCGTTGGTAGCTTTGATGGGAATTTTGAGTCTTTTTGTCATCGATCCTAGTCGTTCTACCAGTCTTCGGTTTATAAAGCAATTGCTTGCTCCACTGTCCACTAGGGACAATATTTCAGCGGTTTTTCCTGTTTCGTCTTCACATAGGGAGATGGGAAGTCAAATTGCTCAGTCTGAGATTGGCGATACAATTACAGGAATAGTGGTGGTGGGGATTGGTGACACTGAAACACCTTTCCCCTTTAAAAACCCTCAACCTCTTTCTCTTGAGGGATGGATTCCTTTTCTGTCCCTTGTCCTTCGTCCTGGGAGAAGCATATCTCAAGGACTTTGACTGCTTCAGCTTTAGACACCTTATTTCTGTCAAGGAAGGTTTGGATTTCGTCTTCTGTCTGTAATACTCGAGTGGGTGGTGCATTTCTCGATGGAGGGGAGACTTTCCTGAATGTCTTTTCTCTATTCCTTCCTCTGAAGTTTTGTCCTCCAGATTGGTGGTTTCTTGTGGAACATCCTACTCGGTGGCAAATAAAGCATTTGTTGTTCCTCATATGCTCGGCCCTTTCCATGGGCGAGAGTTTGATGGTGTCAACTTCCATGGCGTTCGGATCTCGGTGGTTCCTGGATGATCCGGATTCAGGGCGTGTTTGGCCCATTTGAAGAAGTTGGGTTCTGGTTCTGATTTGATTGAATTGCGCTGCTTTTTTGATCCATTTCATCCATTTTTCAGGGGCAGGGTCCACCGCAGTCATAAGGTTTACAATGTCTCCGTTCACTGCCACCCTGAGAAGATCTATGAGGATCGTGTCTTGATGCTCCATTCCTGCATTGGCCACTAGTAGCTCGAATTGAGCTCTAAAACTGGGGAACGTTCCCCTTCCCTGTTTCAAAGCATAAAGCTTGGATTGCGCATCAGCTTGAGCATCACCTGGGGAGAAGGTTGTGAAGAAATCCTTTTCCAAATCATTGAAGGTGACATTAATCTTTCCTTGCGCTGTGTCGTCCAGTTTCTGATACCATCCTTCCATGAAAGTTGCTGCCAGTCCGGTTTTCATGTTGTTAAGAAGGATGACGATTTGTGCTAATTCGTCATATACTTCATGATTTAACATGAAGTATGCCTTCATGGCTCGGAACCATCTTTTGGCATCTTCTGCCTTCCCACTGAACGTCTCCAGGCAGCCCGCTTGTATTTCCGACTTTTTGATTGTCGGTTGAGTTATTACCGCTTGAGTAGGTTGGGGAGTTGTCGTGGATGGCGTGGGTTGGTGAGTCATGGCTGTAGCAGGTGGAGGGGATAACTCAATTGGGGATGGCTCCCTAGGAGTCGAAAATCCCGTTCTTTCTTCCTTGGGTGGATCTGGGGTGATCGAGATGATCGGTGGTGCCGGTGATACCTGTGAAAGGCGGCGAAGCCTTCTGGGAGGTTGAAATGGGTTAAGCGGTACCTGAGAAGATCTGTGGATCCTTCGTCTTTCGGGTTGTGGGGCGGGGGAGTTGGCGATGTATCCCTCTTCCTCGTGATCCGATTCTTTGGGTGGTCTGACTCTGAATCGAGACATGGTGATTGGTCTTGTTCCCTCTGCTTCACTCGAGCAGGGGTAAGCTTTCTCCTAGGTTAGTCGTGGTCGGCGACACAGGTTTGCAAACAGAGCAATGGTGGCGATGATGGTATCTACCACTCTCAAGATGGTGGTGGTGGCTAGTACAAAGGTGAGGACTAGTAGGTCCAGTCTTCTTCCTACTGATGACTTCGTAGTTGTTGGCTAGAGTCCTTCTGCTAAAAAGCAGGGACAAGGATGAGCTAGTTCTTTTGTTACACTTGCGTGGAGTTATCCAGCAAGGTCAAAGGTTCGACAACAAGTCTAGAACCAATGAAAGTAACTAGTCGAGCGCACACTCTGAGGTGTAGTGCGAAGACATGAGAGAATCTCACTAACTGCCATGGGCAGTTTCGTGGAGGCCAGAAAACTACACGTAGATTGCGTAGAACTAGCTAGAGAATAAGAGTACAGGTCATCGAGCTTTATATACTGCTAGTCAGTTTGTTATGACAAAGAATCGGCCGATGAAGTGTTATCTATCATGACAAAGAGGCTGCGGTATCCAGGGGGAAGAATGGAACATGAGATGATGCAAGAGAATCATCTTAGGAGAGGAATGTCCGAAATAGAAATGGGCACATCAAGATCAAGACTAAATTGGAGTGGCATAGGGGCTGGATACGAATCCGAATGTAAATGGCTATCAGAAGAAGTTACTAGCCTAGAAGCATACATTGAAGGGGAGGAAAAACTCATCAAGGTAGTACTGCGTCGCGCTGGTCTGGAAGAGGTGGCATTTCTTGTAACATGTACTGGGAGTGACCAGGTGCCGATATCCTGCAAAGGGGGCAGGTGTATTCTGGGCAATTTGGGTGATAATGTCCACTGTCCCCGCATGTGTAACAATGGGTGGAGCAAGTCGATCCAGAAGGGATTCGAGTGACAAAGTCGATGAGAGAATTAATGAGGGGTTGGAGGAGTTGGTTGTCTGCATCTCTATGTGCAGCAGCTCTTTGGGTTCTAGATCTAATGCGGGGAGGTGGAACGGGGAGTGGGTCGTCATCTCTGGGGAATGGAGTTCCTGTTTGGTTGGTGGGAGAGGAGAACTCGCCTCTTGCCACATTCTCAGATGTTGCAGTGGAAGGGCTTGGGATGGGGATGACAGCCACAATGGGATCAGGACGAGTAAGTATGGGTTTGTCAGTATTGTCGCCAGATATTCGGCCCAATGCAAGTGGATGAGAGATGAACCCGGGGCCAAGAAAGTCCCTGATCTGTGATTGGGAGAACGACTGCAGGATAGGCCACATGAACTCATGCATGGGTAAAGCAGGGAGTTGGTGGATGAGAGTGATGATGCCATGCCAGACGAGCAGTTCCAGGATGTAATCCTTCATGTGTGAGAGCATGATATGAGATAGGGCGAATGGAGCTGCTAACACAGAGTTGGTGGGTAAATGTTCGGTCTGTATTGCAAATGCATGATAGCGATGATAGAGATTTAGGAGAAGGGGGGGAAACTCATTCGTCTTGAAGTCTGGCAGGGTATTGATGATAAGGACTAGGTGGACATCTTGAAAGACTTTCTCTAGAGCTTCCCATAGATGGGGTTTAGACAGTCGATGGAAGCGATAGATTTCCGCATATGCTTGCTCCTCCCTTTGACTCACTCAATAAGTGTCGAGGGGGTCAGTAAGTGTAGCAGGGGTAGGAATGAGATTGACAGCCATGGTCATTGGAGTTTCTACTCTGGATCTGTCCACCACCTATTTAACATTGGCGAGTCTACCAGATTTTCCACTTCCAGCCCTGTCACTGCCCTCCAATTCCTGTCCTGTGGTGCTACCACCCATTGTTGTCAGCTAGATGGTGGGATCAGTG
Source organism: Boletellus aff. lepidospora (assembly GCA_038094175.1). Lineage (NCBI taxonomy): Eukaryota > Fungi > Basidiomycota > Agaricomycetes > Boletales > Boletaceae > Boletellus > Boletellus aff. lepidospora. Next base: position 10,109 of record JBBPTT010000929.1, read on the forward strand.
CCTATTTCGATCCTGGCCCCCAGTGTGGGGGTCCCCACCCACTAGCGTTCTTGTCCTGCTTCTATGGACCCGTCACCCCATGATAGGTATAAGAGTGCCTTATCCCAGACATGCACTTCAACTGCCCAGAACTTCGCTTTCTCTGCGAGGTCATGGAGCAGATGGACTATGTAGACTAATAGGAGGGTGGCGGCGATGAGAAGGACCTTGTAGAAGTCAATGGAGAATTACATGATGTGTAGGATGGGGGCAGTGATAAAAGTTTTTTTGGGGTGGTGGTGTTGACGGGCTTCAATGAGAGAGGTGGCTTTTTATAGAAAATGTTGGTGGTGCATGGACCAGGGTATTGTGTCAATTCGGGACTGCGGATTCAGGGGTATCAGTTCGGAAGAGATTGGGTTGCTACAGCAGAAAGGCGGCCAGATGCCTTGCTTGATAATCCCACAGTAGCTTCCTAGCATTGGCTAAATTAATGGCAGGTTCCCACATATTTTCGGCTGAGGAGTATCCCTTCCATTTGACCAAATAGCGTCTTCGTCTGAATGTTCCTCGATGGGCTAGAATTTCCTCTACTTTGTATTCCTCCTCTCCTTCGATGGAATCTGGAGGTGGTTTAAGAAAATTTTGGCCATGTTCTGGGGTTTCCCTGTAGGGGGTGAGAAGCAAGGCATGAAATACGGGGTGGATTTTCCAGGCTGCCGGTAGTTGGAGTTGGAATGCGACTGATGAAATGATCTTCTCTATCTCAAAGGGGCCTTCTCATTTAGGAGCGAGTTTCCTGGATGGATAGGGGATATGGAGGTTCTTTCCTTCTAGCCAAACTTTGTCTCCAACTTTGAAAGGTTTGTATTTGGACCAGGTTCTTTCCTTCTGTCGCAGCTGAGTGGTGATATGAGCGGCCTTGGCTTCCTTTCTAGCATTATCAAGAATGGTCATTCATGATTCAAGGGCGGGAAGGAATGTTTTTCTGATAGCGGGATAAGCTCGAGGTTCATATCCCATCATGAGCGTGAATGGTGTTTGTTTGGTGACTGAATGTGTGGCAGAGTTGTGAGCAAATTCAGCCATTGGAAGAAGATCATGCCACTTAGCAGGGTTTCCATCACAAAAGATTCTAAGATACGTCTCCAGTTCTTGGTTGACATGTTCGGTTTCTCCATCAGTTTGAGGATGGTAGGCAGTGGACAGAGCGAGGTCATATTGTAAGAGTCGGGCGAGTTCTCTAGTGAATGCGGAGGCAAATTGAGGACCTCTGTCTGAGATGACTCATTCATGAAGTCTGAATCTGGGGAAAATATTCCTGAAGAAGAGTTTGGCTACTTCTGCTGCATCGATGGTTTTATTGCAGGGAAGGAAAATTACCCCCTTTGTAAGGCCATGGTCGACCACGACCAAAATAGAATCAAATCTGGCGGAGATCGGTAGATTGGTGATTAAGTCCATAGAAACATTCTGGAAGGGGCGGTCCGCCTCCATCGGGTTGGGGATCGATCAGTGGTGGCATTGTGGGGTGAGTATTCACTTTGTTCACCTGGCAGATTGCACATCCATGGACAAACTTTCTGACAAAAGTCAAGAGTCCCGGCCACCAATAATCTCGCTGGATCAGGGATAAGGTTCTAAAATATCTGCTATGGCCACCCATGGGAGATTCATGTAGTTGAGTAATTAAAGCTCATCGTTGAGGTTTGGGGATGAAAAGTTGACCCTTGAAATACAACATTCCATCTTCCCATTTCCAATCATTTGCATTGGCTCTGGGAAACAATGAGGAGCCCATTTGTGCAGCGGCAATGGCATTCATGGCCAAGGGGTCATCTTTGGTGGAAAGGACTATCTTCTCTTGTATGGCAAGGTCAATGAGATTGATGAAATGATCATCTGGGATAAAGGTCACATCTTGATTATCATTGGTGGTGTCAACCTCTTCCCTTCGAGAGAGAGCATCGGCTGGGGCCATTTTGTTTCCAGGGAGATTTTGGTATCGTATATCGAAATCCTGTAGGAATAACATCCATCTTGCCTGTCAACGGGATAGCTTATGGGGTTGTTTAAAGTATGCCAAGTTTTTATGATCGGTTTGGATTGTCACCTGGTGTTCTGTTCCAGATAGGTAATGTCTCCATTCCTCTAATGCTCAGATGACTGCTAGTAGCTCTCGATCATAGATGTCATAATTCTGTTCCTCAGGAGAGAAGGTTCGAGAGAAATAGGCACATGGATGGAGATCTCCATTTCCATCGGTCTGCATGAGGACAGCTCCAGAGGCTGTAAGGGAGGCGTCAGTCATAACTGTAAAAGGTTTTGTAGAATCTGGCATTTTGAGGACTGGTCTGGACATAAAGGCTCTTTGTAAGGTTCTGAATGCAGTCTCACACTCTGGTGACCAGTTCCAAGCAACTCCTTTCTTGGTGAGTTCATGAAGAGGTCAGCTGATCCCAGAGAAGTCAGGGATGAACTTTCTGTAGAAGTTACAAAATCCGATGAACGAACGGATTTGTTTTACAGAAGTTGGGTTTTTCCACTCTTTAATGGCTTGAAGTTTCCCTGGATCGAGGGTGATTTCACCCGGTCAGACTATCATTCCGAGGTAATCTACTTCAGTGACATTAAAGAAGCATTTACTCAGCTTGAGGAATAAGTCATTGTCCATCATTCATTGAAGAACCTTATGAGTTCTTTCTGTGTGTTCCATTGGTTGTTTGGAGGCAATGATAAGGTCATCCATATAGATGATCAGCCATCCTTTGGTGATCATATCAGCAAACACGTGATTCATAAGAGCTTGAAATGTAGCTGGGGAGTTGCTTTGTCCAAAGAACATGACGGTTGGTTCAAATAGTCCCACTGGAGTGATAAATGCAGCTTTCCATCGGTCGGGAGGGTGGATTAACACATTGTTATATCTCCATTGGATATCCATCTTGGTGAAGATGGTGGCATCTTTTAATTGATCTACGAGTTCAGAAATGCGAGGTAACAGATATGCATTCTTGACTGTGTGCTCATTGAGATATTGATAGTCTTGACACAGTCATAGTCCTCCGTCTTTTTTAGGTACGAAGAAGAAGGGTGAAGCTTGAGGCAATTGTGATGGTACAATAGTTCCTTTCTTTAGGTTCTCATTGACAAAGGTTTTGCAGGCTTCTAACTCCTTGGGATTTAGTGGATAGACTTTAGCTACCTTTGACACAAAAGTGTCTTTCAGGTTGATGTGATGATTATACTTTCTGGATGGGGGAAGTTGGCCTAAAGGTGGTTCCTCGAATACTTGCCTGAATTCTTCAAATTCAGGAGGGAGAACGGTTTCTTTCTTGTTGGCATTTTTGGCTTGTGCAATTTCCGTGGAGTGAGTTATTTTTCGGATCACCTCTTGATTGATATAAGAGCTAGGGTCGGCTGCCAAGTATCACAGCAGATATCGCTGTTCATCATGACTTTGTGAATGCGATATCGGATCGATGGATTTTGGGATTATGATCTCGCCTTTGGTCCAATCGATTTCGGGGTTTACTAGTCTCAACCAGGACATCCCTAGCATGATGTCTTCCTCTCCACAGTTTATGACAAGGAAAGTCTGGTTTTCCAGCAGTAGCGATTCAATGGTTATAGAGAGGGTTACTTTCCTGCGAATCATTCCATTTTCATTAAGGGTTCCATCTGCATTTGTGGCTTTGATGGGGATTTTTAATCTCTTGGTTACTAGTCCTAGTTGTTCCACTAGTTTTTTGTTTATGAAGCAATTGCTTGCTCCACTATCCACTAGGGACGATATTTCAGCGGTTTTTCCTGTTTCTTCTTCACATATCAAGGTGGGGATTCGGATTGCTCGATCTGTGATTGGCAATACAATTACAGGAATAAAGGTCATGGGGATTTGTGATGCTGAAACACCTTTCCCCTTCAAAAACCCTCAGCTTCTTTCTGGGAAGTGGGTTCGTCATTCTCTATCTCTCCTTTGTTTTTGGAGAAACATATTTCGAGGAATTTGACTGCTTCAGTTTTCGAAACTCTATTCCTTTCTAGGAATGCTTGGATTTCATCCTCAGTCTGTAATACTCGGGTAGGTGGAGCATTTCTCAGTGTAGGAGGGACTTTCCTGTAGTTCCTTTTCCTATTCTTTCCCCTGAAGCTTTGTCTGCTTGAGTGATGGTTCTTTGTAGAACACCCTACTCAGTGGCAGATGAAGCACTTGTTATTTCTCATGTGTTCCGCTCTTTCCGTGGGGGATAGTCTGATGGTGTCAATTTCCATAGCATTTGGATCTCAATGGTTCCTGGATGATCCCGATTCTGGACGTGTCTGACCCATTCTAAGAAGTTGGGTCCTGGTCCTGATTTGGTCAAATTGCACAGCCTTTTCAATCCATTTCGTCCATTTTTCTGGAGTAGTGCGGCGTCCTCTGAGATCTACACCGCGCACGCACGCAGAAACCTCGT
>JBBPTT010000930.1:0-14541 GCA_038094175.1 Boletellus aff. lepidospora
TAAGTATAGTGTATTGATCACAATAAACCTCCTATGTTTTAGAAATCAGAGTACATGTACAAGTGAACACTATGAATCCAAAAACATTGGTAATAGTGACTGGATAATCATTATATGATATAAACAATCTAACTACATAAGATTATTCTTCAAATTCCACTCACAGATACTAAAATATGTGATCTCTAGATATTAGTGGGATTCAAGTAGGCAATTATCAGGCTATTATTGGCCTATTATTGGGCAATTATGCCTCTATGAAATAGCCTGGACAGAGCACATAAATTAGAATTCCAACTGTAGTAAATTGAGATTCCAATCATGCCAAGCAATGTTGAGTTATGTAACTCATATTCCCAAGTTGTGACAAGTCCAAATAATGCCTATTATGATATGTACAAAATTGTGCCTTGGATAACATTATGGGAAGGACCCCAGGAGTGCATAAGTGATATTGATGACCATTGGTACATACACTTACCACCATGCAGCCTCCCACAACCAGAATTACCAGCTGATGAAGCAAGAGTACACATTTGATTGCTCTAAGCAGGCTGTGAAGGGTTATGGCAGTACAGCAGCACAGCTCTCTCACCCATGCTGTTACAAGAAATGCAACTGCTGTCTCTCCTCTTGTTCAAAGAGCATATTTGATGAGTTTTTCGTCTCCTTCTGATAACCATTCCAATTTGTTAACCGGTAGCAATATTCATTTTCCCTTGGTCTCCTATCCCGTTACTATGCCTCCAATCTTTGATTCTTCTCTTGATGTGCCCATACCATTAATGGACATATTCTCCTCAGGTGATTCTTTCACATCACCTCGTGTTCCCATTCTTCCCTATATCGATTCTCACATAGTAACCTCTGATGACTCCTTCGTGGCCGATTTTTAGTAACTCGTTGATACCAGATCATATATAAACCCCCATGCCATGTATTACTATTCCCCAGCTAGTTCTACACAATCTATGTGTAGTTGTCTGGCCTCCTCAAGACTGCTTGTTGCAGTTAGAGAGATCCTCTCATGTCTTCACACTACATTTCAGAGTGTGTGCTCGTCTAGTTGCTTTCATCAGTTCAGACTTGCTGTCGAACCTTTGACCTTGCTGGATAACTCCATGCAAGCATAATAATAGAACTAGCTGTCTTCTTGTCCCTGCTTTTTAGCAGAAGGACTCTAGTCAACAATCACAAAGACATCTTCAAATGGAAGATTAAATCTGCTAATCCTTGCCTTCATCCTAGCTGCCACCATCATCCTAGGACTGATAGATGCCACCACTGCTACCATCGCTCTATATGCATTCCTGCATTGACGACCTAGGCTCACTTAGAAAGGAACTCCGCCCCCCCCTGCTTGAAAAGCAGAAGGGCCTCAATCAGTCATCATGTCAAGATCCAGAGTAAGACCACCGGAGGAATCAGATTACGAGGAGGAATATGTGTCCAATAGTCCAGCCCCTCAACCCCAATAATGAAGGCTTTTAGGACTATCCCAACCCCCCAACCCTTTCCAACCACTGAGGAGACTTCGTCGACCATCCCAAGCATCCCCAGCCCCCCCCATTGTCTCAATTCCCCCTGACGAAGGATGTACTAGGTTTACCACCCCAAGAGAACCATCCTCAATTGAGTTATCCCCTCCGCATACTACTGCCATGACTCACCAAGTGACTAGACCAGCACCTACCCCTGCAGCCAACCCCCCTGCTGTAACTCAGCCAGTTAGTAAGAAATCAGAAATACAGGCTGGATGTCCTGAGAATTTCAGTGGAAAAGCAGAAGATGCCAAAAGATGGTTCTGGGTGATGAAAGCATACTTCTTACTGAACAGGGAAGTATGTGATGAACTAGCACAGATCGTCATCCTCCTTAACAACATGAAAACTAGACTAGCGGCTACCTTCACTGAAGGGTGGTATCAGAAGTTAGAAGACACTGCAAAGGGGATGATCAACATTACCTTTGCTGATCTGGAAAAAGACTTCTTCACAACTTTCTCTCCAGGAGATGCCCAGGCTGATGCATGCTCCAAGCTTTACGCCCTAAGACAAGGAAGAGGAACTTTCCCAAGTTTCAGAGCTCAATTCGAGCTATTGGTCGCCAACGTGGGAATGGGACATCAAGATATGATCCTGATAGATCTTCTCAGGGTAGCGGTAAATGTGGATATCATAAATCTGATGGCTGCAGTAGACCCTGCCCTGGAGAAATGGATGAAATGGATAGAAAAGGCTGTGCAATTTGACCAAATCAAGACTAGGACACAGCTTCTCTGACTGGACCAAACGCGGCCAGAGACGGGATCTTCCAGAAACCACAAAGATCCAAATGCTATGGACGTCAATGTTATTTGACTTTCACCTGTAGAAAGGGCCAAACACATGGAGAACAACAAATGCTTCATTTGCCATAAAGTAGGATGCTCTACCAGAAACCACCGATCAAGAAACTTCACCTATAAAGGGAAAAGCAGAGAAAAAGACTACAGGAAAGTGCTTCCCTTGTCTAGGAATGCACCACCTACTTGCACCATACAAACAGGGGAAGAGTTTCAAACGTTCTTAGAAAACAAACAGATTTCCAAGATGGAAGCATTTAAAGTTCTCGAGATGTGTTTCTCTCAAGGGGAAGAAGAAGTGGTAACAGATGAACAAAACCCCCATATGAAAGGAGAGGAGGGTTTTTAAAGGGGAAAGGTGTTTCAGCATCACCAATCCCCACGACTACTATTCCTGTAATTGTATCACCAATTGCAGATCGAGCAATCTGACTCCCTGCCTTCTTATGTGAAGAAAAAACAGGAAAAACCGCTGAAATATCCGCACTAGTGGATAGTGGAGCAAGCAATTGCTTCATAAATAAGGACCTAGTAGAACAACTCGGACTAGAAACTAGAAAACTGAAGGTGCCCATCAAAGCCACCAATGCCAATGGAATGGAAAACGAGAATGGATTAATATGAAGGAAAGTCACACTTTCAATCACCATAGAAAACCTACTCCTAGAAAAACAGGACTTCCTTATCATCAACTGCAGAGGTGAAGAAGCAATACTAGGAATGTCCTGGCTCAGACTAGTTAACCCCAAAATAAATTGGGCCAAAGGTGAGATTAAACTCCCCGAATCAGTGAATCCTGTCATACACTCTCTTGATCAGATTGAACAAAGATATCTTCTAAGGTATCTGGCACTCGACCCAGATGCCTATATTAATCAGGAAATCATCTGAAAGATAGCTCATTTGACTGAAATCACCCAAGCCGAAGCCACTAATAAAGAAGAGACCATCCTTCCCCCTGAATTCGAAGAATTCTGATGAGTGTTTGAGGAACCCCCACTAGGCAAACTTTCCCCATCCAGGAAGTATAACCACCACATCAACCTCAAGGACACTTTTATACCAAAGGTGGCCAAGGTTTATCCATTGAACCCCAAAGAGCTGGAAGCTTGTAAAGCTTTCATCAATGAAAACCTAAAAAAGGGAACCATTGTACCATCACAGTTGCCTCAAGCATCACCCTTCTTCTTTGTACCAAAGAAAGACAGAGGCCTACGCCCTTGCCAAGACTACCAGTATCTTAACAAACATATGGTCAAGAATGCATACCCATCACCCCAGATCTCGGAACTTGTAGACCAACTAAAGGACACCACCATCTTTACTAAGATGGACATTCGATGGGGTTACAACAATGTCTTAATCCATCCCCTGGATAGGTGGAAGGCTGCCTTCATCATGCCAGTTGGATTATTCAAACCAACAGTCATGTTCTTTGAGCAGAGCAATTCCCCAGCTATGTTCCAAGCCCTCATGAACCACGTGTTTGCTGACATGATCACTGAAGGATGGTTAATCATTTATATGGATGACCTCATCATTGCATCAAAGCAACTGGAGGAACATACAGAAAGGACTTGTAAAGTCCTCCAATGGATGATGGATAATGACCTATTCCTCAAGCTGAGTAAATGCTCCTTCAACATCACTGAAGTTGACTACCTCAGAATGATAGTCTGACCTGGTGAAATCACCCTTGATCCAGGGAAACTCAAAGCCATTAAAGACTGGAAAAGCCCAACCTCGGTAAAGCAAATCTGCTCATTCATTGGATTCTGTAATTTCTATAGAAAGTTCATCCCCAACTTCTCTGGGATCAGTTGACCCCTCCATGAACTTACAAAGAAAGGGGTAACTTGGAACTGGTCACCAGAATGCAAAGAAGCTTTCAGGACTTTACAAAAAGCCTTCATGTCCAGACCCATCCTCAAGATGCCAGACTCTACCAGGCCCTTCACTGTCATGACAGATGCCTCACTCACCGCTTCTGGAGCAATCCTCATGCAAACCGATGGAAATGGAGACCTTCACCCCTGTGCATGCTTTTCCTGAACCTTCTCTCCTGAAGAATGAAATTATGATATCTATGATTGGGAGTTACTAGCAGTCATACGAGCATTGGAGGAATGGAGACATTACCTATCTGGAACTGAACACCAGGTGACGATTCAAACTGATCATAAGAACCTGGCATACTTTAAACAACCCCATAAATTATCCAGACGACAAGCCAGATGGATGTTATTCCTACAAGATTTTGATATCAGATATCAAAATCTGCCAGGAAACAAAATGGCTCCAGCTGATGCCTTGTCTAGAAGGGAAGAAGTCAACACAACCAGTGACAATCAAGATGTCATCCTCATCCATGACGATCATTTCATCAATCTTATTGACCTCGCCATACGAGAAAAAGTAGCTCTCTCAACCAAGGATGACCCCCTGGCAAAAAATGCTATCATGATGGCACAGATGGGCTCTTCACTATTTCTCCAAGCCTCTGCCAACGACTGGAAATGGGAGGATGGCATGCTATATTTCAAGGAATGCCTCTTCATCCCAGAATCACAACGACAAATGCTAACCACCAAACTGCACAAATCCCCTGCTGGAGGACACGGAGGATATTTCAGAACTTTATCCCTACTCCAATGGGATTATTGGTGGCCTGGCCTTTCCACCTTTGTCCAAAAATTTGTCCATGGATGTGCAGTGTGCCAAGTGAACAAAGTCAACACTCACCCTATGGTACCACCACCTGTTCCCAACCCCATGGAAGCAAACTGCCCATTCCAGAATATCTCAATGGACCTCATCACTGACCTCCCAAGATTGGCTGGTTTTGACTCGGTACTGGTCATGGTCGACCATGGCCTTACAAAGGGGGTAATTTTCCTCCCTTGCAATAAAACTATTGATGTGGCAGGGGTAGCCAAACTTTTCTTCAGAAATATCTTCCCCAGATTTGGACTCCACGACTGAATCCTATCAGATAGGGGTCTGCAATTCACATCTGCATTTGCTAGAGAACTCACTCAACTCCTACAATATGATCTAGCATTGTCAATGGCCAATCACCCCCAAACAGATGGTGAAACTGAACAAGTCAATCAGGAACTAGAAACTTACCTTTGGATATTTTGTGATGGAAACCCTGCTAAGTGGCATGATCTTCTCCCTATGGCTGAGTTCACTCACAATTCCACTGTCCACTTGGTCACTAAACAAACCCCATTCATGCTAATGATGGGATATGAACCTCGGGCTTATCCAGCTATCGGAAAAACTCTCCTTCCCGCCCTTGAATCATGAATGACTATCCTTGATAATGCTCGAAAGGAAGCCAAAGCTGCTCATGTAATCGCCCAACTGTGACAAAAAGAAAAGACATGGTCCAAATACAAACCTTTCAAAGTTGGAGACAAAGTCTGGTTAGAAGGAAAAAACCTTTGCATCCCCTATCCATCCAGAAAACTTGCCCCAAAAAGGGAAGGCCCCTTTGAAATTGAAAAAGTAATTTCCTCCATTGCCTTTCAGCTCCAACTCCCCTCCTCATGGAAAATCCATCCAGTCTTTCATGCCTCTCTCCTCACACCCTTTGTTGAGACTACAGAACACGGTCCAAACTTCCTAAAACCCCCACCAGACACTATTCAAGGGGAGGAGGAATACGAAGTGGAAGAAATCCTCGCCCATCGAGGCACATTCAGATGAAGATGTTACCTGGTTAAATGGAAAGGATACTCCTTGGCCGAAAATACCTGGGAACCTGCCATTAATCTGACTAATTCTAAAGAATTACTGCGGAATTACCAAGCAAGGCACCTGGCCGCCTTTCCACAGTAACTCCTGCATCACTACCCTGAATCCACAGCCCCAATTTGATCCAATTCCCTTGGTCCATGCACTGCAAACAAACCTATAAGAAGCCTTCTCTCCCCTCACTTCGCCATTCACCGCCTTGACCACCATCATCCACCACAGCATTCAATATGCAATTCTCCCTCGAAACACACAAGTTCGTCGCCCTTGCCACCACCCTAGTACTATTATACCTAGCATACCTGGCCCATGACCTGGCCAATCACTCCCACTTCTGGGTGGTAGAAGTGCATGTCCACAACACCACTTGGCTCTACCTGACATGGGGAGATGGGTCCATTGAAGCAGGACAAGAATGCTAGTGGGTGGGGAGTTCCTCACTGGGGCCCAGGCTTGCACGAGGAAACTAATATGCCACTGCAGTAGATGCCACAGGGTGGTGAACCCACAGGAGCAGGACTGGAGGGTGGTGACAGGGCTGGAAGTGGAACACCTAGTGGATTCCCTGATGCTGAACTGGAGATGGGCGGACCCTGAATAAATGTACCCATTTTTTGCCTGGTCTAAAGAGAGAGAAAGAAGGGAACTGACCAACCATGCCCTCCCACAACCACATCGCCATGACCATGGAACTCCCTACCTCCCTGACTGATCCCCTCGAACACTATTGCACTGACAGGACTGAGAACACAGTGCTAGGAGTGATTTACCGCTTCCACCACCTACCAAAGACTCAGCTGTGGGTCGTCCTTGAAAAGATCTTTCAGGACATTCACCTCGTCCTCCTCATCAATCATAACCCCAATTTCAAGACCAGCGAGTTCCTCCCCCTTACTCTCAACCTCAATCATTGCTACCATGCCTTCGCTCAGCACACCGAGCATTTACCAACAGACTCTATGGTTGCTGTGCCCTACGCCCTATCATGGATGGCGCTCAGTCAGATGAGAGACTACATTCTCAAACTCATAGTCTGTCACAGAATCTTATCCATCCTAGCTGGACTTCCTGCCCTCACCATGCATGACCTAGTATGGCCCATTCTCCAAACCTTGAGACCAGTGCAGATCCGTGACTTTCTGTGTGTCGGATTTCTATCCAACCTGTTGGCTCTTCAGCCACCTCCCCGCACATATTTTAACCCACCCATACATCCAAACCTTGCTGCCAGAATGGATGCCACCCCCCATGACCATGCTGAAATGGTGACACCTACGAGCATGGCACAAAGTAAAGACGTCTCTTCGACCAGAAGACCCAACACCCCTTACCCCGAGGAAAATGAGAGACCAATCCCCACTCCACCTCCCTGAGCTAGATCTAGATCCAGAAGAGCCATTGCTCATCAACAATGTGACCAACAGTTCCTACAACCCCTCGTCAACTCACTTATGGAGTTCATTGCTAGAACTGCTCCTGGATTGCCTTGCTCCATCACATGTTACACCTGCAGAAATTCTGGGCACTATCGCCCAGATTGCCCAGAGTACACCTGCCCATTGTGTAGGGTATCGGCGCCCGGTCACTCCCAATATAACTGTCCTCAATGTCATTGCAGAATCTGTCATAGTGTGGCACACTCTGTGGAGAATTGCCCAGCACACAGGGATATGAACACCCCCAGCTCCTCTGGAGGTTTGACCTAACCCCTTGTGGAAGACACTGAGGTGGGTGTGGATGTCGGAAGCAGGGCTTCCTGTCTATTTCGGAGGTAATGTTACAAGAAATGCAACTGCTGTCTCTCCTCTTGTTCAAAGAGCATATTTGATGAGTTTTTTGTCTCCTTCTGATAACCGTTCTGATTTGTTAACCAGTAGTGATATTCATTTTCCCTTGGTCTCCTATCCCATTACTATGCCTCCAATCTTTGATTCTTCCCTTGATGCACCTGTACCATTAATGGACATATTCTCCTCAGGTGATTCTTTCACATCACCTCGTGTTCCCATTCTTCCCTATATCGATTCTCATGTAGTAACCTCTGATGACTCCTTTGCAGCCGATTCTTAGTAACTCGTTGATACCAGATTGTATATAAACCTGTTAGGACCGGATCTCCAGTGCTCCGGAGGGATGTCCAATGGTTGGGGTTGTGGGCCTTGGCACAGGACTTATGTGTCACACCCTTGCTTAGGTTCGGGCCCTTAGGGGTCGGAGGTCGGAGTAGCAGAGTTAGGAGGAGAATGATCAGAGTTGATAGGAGTGAGGTTGGAGATGATCGGAGACAGAGGTCAGGAACACCAGGGTATCCTAGTCAATATTCAGACTGAGGGGTACATGACAGAGTATCTACGATTTATATACTGAGGGAAAACTACGGATTTGTAATACGGGTAAGGAGTAACTGGAGCTGTGCACCGTAGCAAGCAGAGTGATGGACTGCAGCGCTAAAGAATGGAGGCTGAGTAAACTATAATGTAAATATCGGAAGGTGGCACAGCCTGTCAGAATACAAGGAAGTACATAAAAGGAAAGGGTCACATGGGTCTGGGGGTCAGGGGATGCGTCCTGAAGGAGATCGCATCGGAGTTGTAGCAGAGATGGGACCAGAGGACCAGAGTGCCGGAACGGCATATGACAAAACCCCCATGCCATGTATTACCATTCCCCAGCTAGTTCTATGCAATCTATGTGTAGTTGTCTGGCCTCCTTGAGACTGCTTGTCGCAGTTAGAGAGATCCTCTCATGTCTTTGCACTACACTTCAGAGTGTGCACTCGTCTAGTTGCTTTCATCGGTTCAGACTTGCTGTTGAACCTTTGACCTTGGTGGATAACTCCATGCAAGCATAACACATGCATTCCCAGGTCCTTACTACAATGTTATCTGAGGCACAATTTTGTACATATCATAATTGAAACACCTTCCAACCCAACAATAATGAAGGGCAAAGCAAGTAGTTCAAGGGAGGACCATTGTCTGACTAGGAAGGGATGATGATCAAGGTGAACTTGACTGGGGCTACCAGCCAGAGATCCCCTCATATATATACTGTCTTATCATATATACATGTTGGTACTACATCTAGATGTACCATGAGGAGTCCACATGGATCTACATGTGCTAATCATAGGGTATCATAATGGAAGAGACATAGCCATGAACATAAGTTAGTCATGAGGCTTATGACCAATTGTAAGAGGAATTGTGGTTGGATCATGAAGGGGTCATGGCAAGTCATGACAAGTCATAAGATCTAATCTAATTGTAAAGTGTCAGCAGGTCATGTGACCTGATAAGATAAGATAAAAGATAAAAGATCGAAAATATCATCTTGTAACAATAATAGGCATTATTTGGACCTGTCACAACTTGGGAATATGAGTTACATAACTTGGCATTGCTTGGCATGATCGGAATCTCAATTTACTACAGTCAGAATTCTAATTTACATGCTCTGTCCAGGCTATTTCATAGAGGCATAATTGCCCAATAATAGGCCAATAATAGCCTGATAATTGCCTATTTGAATACCACTATTCAATATAGCAGAGAGGATAATCTTGTCTATGTCAAATCTCTATATAAGCTATTCACAATCTCATCTGAATATAGATGACTCAAATGATTTATGACATTTTCAAACAAACTGACAATCTTGACAAGACATGGTATTCAAAGAAAACAAACAGTACCATAGGGTATAATAAAGATTTGCTTGAATCCATAACATTTCCCACACTCACACAATCCAAAGTAGCTAGAAATCAACCACTAATGATGATATGGATGTGCTAACCAATATTGAAGCATTTGAAAGTGTACAATAGCAAATTCATATCTAGAAGAAAACAGCACCCTATGGAGTGAAGAGTATGACTTGAATGGTACTAGATGTAGTGAATATGGGGGTGTGTGGACTCTTACATGATGCTTATATATATATATATGTTTGTATGACAAAACAAAGCCAAGTATCATTTTATTTCAATAGATTCCTGTCATCATCTCAAAAGTGAAAAAACCCTTTTCATGGTATTGCTGTTTTGAATTGACCATATTCTTTATATCATGTGATAAAAATCACATGATCCAGGGGGCAATATTGTAGCCAGGAGTATGTACTATTTATGACACCACCAAGGCAAAGTGAAATTCCTACAGTGGTTGGCAGTACACTTCATGCACTGTAATTCAAGTCAACATGGAAAGGGTTTTTGGAGTCACTGTATATACTTGATGATATCCTATAAAGTGTACTGAAAAGCATGCTAATATCAGTTCTAACAAGCTCTGAACCTCATTAGGGCCTGAGATAATACTTAACATTTAAAACATATGTTATGAAAGCGAGAAATGGAAGTGTACTAGTAGATTGTCATGATTTAATGAAATACAATAAATATTGATAGGTATATATCACATTATACAGGCCATATCTAGCAAATTATGAATATTTGGGACTTCTGGGCACTCATTATAGACATCACAGAGAGCTGTGGCCACTTGGGTTCTATTTCTTTCCTCTCAAATACTGTTGCAATTCTCATACACTAGTCTACCAATATAAAGAAAGCTATGATAATGACTTTCTTCACACCTATTACAGTGCAGGTGTTTATTATAATCAATCATGTGGATGTTAGAAACATTTCTTCCCACAGTTCAGATAGCAGAAATGACAACAAAGATGATTTATGGTCTAAAAAGACAAACATCATATTTGTAGACAGAGAGGGTTGTAGTGTGGGAAAAATGCGTGAATAAGTGGCTGTGAGAGCTCTTACATAATGTTTACATGTGTATCTTACATTGTATAGCAAAGTCCAAGTAGCCTTCCCTTTGGTCTGGTGAGATTCCACCTTTATCATCAAGAGTGAAAAAACTGTTGCAATGAGGTCATCATATTAAAATAGCCATATCTCAGGAACTACAGGTCTAAATTACATAATAATTGGACGTGCACCTTGCCAAGGGTTCTGCCTTCATTTTACCTCACTACCATTAAGCATGATTCACACACCTTCAGACACTACAAAGCAGATAATTCAAAACAATCAAACATTGCAACAGTTTTAGAGTCACTGTATACAAGCCTTGCATTCCATACCTGTATTCTTTGGATAGTTCTATGCATTCTACATATTGTTATCTGGCCATCTATGAGACTGCCCTCAAGTGTAGTTAGTGAGATCCTCTTGTATCTTCACACTACACCTCAGAGCATATGCTAGTGTTAGGAATTGTGAGATCACTTGCTGGATAAGTCCATGCAAATATAACATTACCTCTCAAGCTTCACACATTTTAGCAACCCCTTTCAAACTCACAATCCCTTTGCCAACAGTACCTGTTGGTCATCTATACCACATATCCTCATCCCTGTCCTCTATCCCTACCCCCATCCCTGTCTATGCTTTTATCTCCATCTCTATCCTTGTTCTTGTTCTTGTTTCCATGTGCTGTAGTGTATTCTTCTGACTGGGTATGCCATTGGGTCAAGGTAGCAATTATCAGCCTTAAAGGGTCTAAAAATGGATGGGAAGGTCATCAATGGAGAGCAACAGTCCAATCCTCTTGTACTATAATAGTTTATTATTTATTTATTTGCCTGGTCTGGCATCAGCAGAGTGCTGGTGTATTTACAGTGAAAGCAGGCAAAAATAATAGTATAGCATAATGCAACTCAACAATAGCTTCAAAGGTGAGGGTTTGGGTTGAATTGGGTTAGTGTTAACCTAACATAAACCTGCCTGTCTCTCTTACTATCATGGCAGTCTGTCTGAGCAGAGAGGGCACAGCTGGGGATCATAATGGTAGGGAATGATCAGCTGACACTGTCACATTTTGCTACTACACCTAAAGTCTTACTTATGATATTATTTTGTCTTGAGGAAACACAAGACATTTGTGTTATGTTGATGAGAAAGTACAAGGCAAAGAATCACTCAATAAACTGAGGTCAAGGCACAGAGGATGGAGACAGAGACTAGGACATGAGAGCAAAGACAGGGATGAGAACATAGAGATACAGAGTTGGAAGCATAGAGGCAAAGATGGAAACACAGGAATGGGAACAGGAATAGGGATGTGAAAGCTGAGATGGGAATTGAAGTAGGAATGGAAACAGGGAGATGGGAGCAGGGGTGAGACATGGGGGCAGAGATGAAGATGGGAATGGGGGTGAGATGGAGACATGGAGACAAGGATGGAGATATGGATGTGGAGACAGGGACATGGGAGTAGAGATGGAAACAAGGACATGAAATTGGGGACATGGAGGCAGGGGTGGGAATGGAGCTGAGGACAGAGACAAGGACAGAGATAGGGGCATAGAGGCTGTGGTGGGAATGGAGACAGGGATGTGGATGTAGAGGCTGAGATGGTGATGGTGACAGAGATAGAGACAGGGTCAGGGATGTGGAGACAAAGAAGAGGATATGGGGATGGGAGTAGGACATGGGAGCAGAGGTGGTGATGGAGACCATGACACCAGGATAGGGACACAAGAGCTGGGACAGGACCAGAGACCATCCTCATATCTGAAACACCTTCCAACCCAACAATACTGAAGGGTGAAGCGAGTGGCTTTAGAAGAGGACCATTGTCCAACTAGGAAGGGATGATAATCAAGGTGAACTTGACTGGGGCTACCAGCCAGAGGTCCCCTTGTATATATACAGTCCTATCGTATATACATGTTGGTACTACATCTAGATGTACTGTGAGGAGTCTGCATGGATCTACATGTGCTAGACATAAGGCATCAGTATGGAAGGATACATAGCCATGAACATAGGGCATTGGTGAGGCATGAGTGATCATAGTGATAATTGTGGTTGGGATCATGAAGGGGTCATAGCCTCATAATCTAATCATAAGAGTGTCAGATAAGATGAGATAAGATAAGATCGAAAGAAATCAAAGTCTCAAATATCATCCTGTAACAATATCCCTATCTCTATCCCTATCCCTATCTCCATGTCCCTGTTTTTGTTCTTATCCTCATTTCCATCCCTATCTCTATGTCTTTGTCCACATCTCTGTTCCTGTTCTAGCTCCATGTCTTCATCTCTGCCCTCATGCTCCTAACTCTGCATCTCCACATCCTTGTCTCCATCTCTACTCCCATGTCCTAGTCTCTATTTGTTACAACATGACTTTTCACACTTATGCTATGTCCAATTTCACTCTTATCTTATCTTATTGCATCATGTGACATGATTACTTAAGCATCTAGGACCATTTACATGTTTGTTCCTTTACCTTAAATTCTACAACTCATCCTATGCATGCACAGCCTTCCTTTCATTTCCATGCTGTACATGGCAATGTTTCCTTCCATTCCACCTCACTGTTCCCTCATTGTGATTCATGTCTTGTCCATGCTGCCCAGCACAGTCTCATGACTCATGATCATAGCTCTACCTATTGTTCTCTCTAGATAGATGTATATCAGTAGATCCAACCACAACATGTACAAATATATATAGGACTATATAAACCTGAGGGACTTGGCTGGAATCCCCAATCAAATTCTCTTGGATCTTTTCTTTCTCTCCTTTTGAACTCTCACCTGCTTGCTTCACCCACACTAGTTGTTGGGTTTTAGAAGTGTTTCACTATCCCTATTTCCTGTATCTTGATGTTATGGTTTTTCTTCCTTTTCCATACTTCTCTGGTTTTCACCTCATGTTGCATGGAACATGTACTCATTCCATTCCTACATGCTCCTTAATACTTAGTTCTCACCTTCACTTCTTGATTCCTTGTTAGGTAGCTTCTATTCCTTTTACCTTTACTCACTATCTTTGCTACTAAATAGTTACTTCACCTTCACCCCTGTCTTAGGAGTTCATTACCTATTCACAGTACTCACTACATACCTTTAGTTAGTCTAGAGTATTTGTACTTCACTCTTGACTAGTGCAATACCATGCAGTCTTTTGTCACCCTGCTCAGTCCTTGAGTCCTTGTGCTCCAAGCTCACTTGTAGCCCTCATCCCTAGTCTCTACCTTGTTCTCCTACATGGTCAGAATGCCGTCAACCTCTTCATGAGGGTCCACTTCACCACAGGTTGTTTGAATGACATAAGAGTGCATTCAGTGCAACACTTGACCTCAGCTCATAGAGTGATTCTTTGCCCTGTATTTTCTTATTGGCATCACATCTTACAGCACAACTTTTCACACTCATACTACATCCCTTTCTCATCTCATCTCATCAAATCAAATCATGTGACCACATTACTTAAGCATTCAGGACACTTTAAACATTCACCCTTTTACAGTGGCTCAAAAAACTGTCTACATGTTTGCATGTTTTGCACTAAATGCAATAATGCACAACAGCATCTAATTTTTACCAAACTATGTGAGTGTATGAAATGTAGTAGATACTATTGGCTATCCATGTGTGCAAGAATTAAGAGATTT
>JBBPTT010000931.1:0-14514 GCA_038094175.1 Boletellus aff. lepidospora
AAGCAAGGATCACTACAAGAAGCTCCCTGTTGTAAATGTCATAATTTCATTCAGCAGGACTGAATGTTTTAGAGAAATAAGCACAAGGGTGGGGGTCTCCATTAATGTTGGCTTGGAGAAGGACAGCTCCTGCAGCGAGGAGAGAAGCATCAGTCATCAGAGAAAATGGTTTAGAGGGATCCAGAAGTGAGAGGACTGGGGTGGAGGAGAAGGAAGCCTTGAGTGTGGCGAAGGCCCAGTCCTGAAGGGGAGTCCAGAGCCAGGGTTCATCCTTCTTGGTGAGGAGGGTGAGGGGGGTGATGATATTGGAGAAATTTGGAATGAACTTCCTGACTGAGGTTGGGGGTTTCCAATCAGCTATAGTGGTCAGTTTGATTGGGTCCATCTCTACATGTCCTTGACCAATGATCATTCCTAGGTATTCCATTTTGGGGGTGTCAAAGGAGCATTTGGAGAGTTTAAGCGAAAGGTTATGATCTCAGAGTCGTTGGAAGACTCAAAGGGTGCATTGGTGGTGGAGTTTGATGTCATCTTTGGTGTGTATGCTGATGTCGTCCATATAGATCTTTAGCCAACCTTCAGTGAGAATGTCAGTGAAGATATGGTTCATAAAGCTCTGGAAGGTGGGAGGGGCGTTGTTAAAACCAAAAAACATGACTGTGGGTTCGAAAAGACTGAGGGGGGTAATAAAGGTGGCTTTCCATTGATCCTCTTCTTGGAGTCAAATGTTATTGTACCCCCATCAGATGTCAAGCTTTGTGAAGATGGTGGACTCTTTCATATCATTGATGAGGTCAGAGATGAGGGGTAGGGGGTAAGCATTTTGAATGGTGAACTTGTTGAGATAGCGATAGTCCTGGCATGGGCGAAGGGTGCTGTCTTTCTTTGGGACGAAGAAAAACAGTGAGGCTTGGGGGGATTTGGAGGGGATAATCCGACCAGTCTTGAGGTTTTCTTTGATGAAAGCTTTGCAGGCTTCTTTCTCAGTGGGATTGAGGATGTATACCTTGGCTATTTTTGGGACGAAAGATGGTTTTAGCTCAATCATATGGTCATAAGGTCGATGCGGAGAGAGAATACTGAACATCTTTTCAGAGAAGACATCCAAATATTCTTTACACCATTCCAGAACTTCCTGTTCCTTAGGGGCTTCCTGTTGTGTGAGTTGGGTGGAGAGGGTGATCTTGTCGATGGAGTGGGGTGTTGAGGGGCAAATGGTGACTGTCTTGGTGATCCAGTTGATATCAGGGTTTCGTTTAGTCAGCCAGGAGGTTCCCAAGATAACTTTCTTTCCTCCAAGTGATGTTACCATGAATTTGATGTTTTCCAAGTATGAGGGGAAGAGAGCTTTGGCAGAGATGGTGAACTTGATGATCCCTTTTTGGTTGGTGGTTCCATCCACATTGGTGGTGGTGAGGGGTTGAGTCATCCGGTGAATGCCGGATCAAAGGGAGGGCACTAGGCTGGAATCAATGAAGTTTCCAGTGGCCCCACTGTCAATGAGGGCAACAGTGTCAATGATTTGGGAGTGGGACTGTAGGTGAACAGGGATATGAATGGTTCTTTCATTGGGCTTGCCTACTAGTACATGAGGGAAGGATGACATTGAAGCAGCTTCCCTATTTAAAAATCCGGTGTGAAGCTATCTATTTGCATTTCTCCAGGTTCAAAGCAGAGTTTGAGTGTTTGGAGGATTTCTCCTTCCTCCTTCCTGGTAGAATGCAGTTGGGACATGTAGGTTTCAAGGGCAGGGGGGGGAGAGGTGATCAGGGAAGTAGTGGAGGTGATGGCAGAAGTACTAGTGGCAGCAATGGTGATGGGTTCTCGAGGGTGAGAAGGTCTGAAGGGAGTGGTGAAGGTGGTGCACTTTCCTGCATTGTGCCCCTTCTTTCTGCAGTGAAGGCAACAGCCTTCTCTGAAACATTGGGCCCATTCCTCTGGAGTGTGCTTCCCTACTCTGAGGGTGTCAACGTCCATGGCATTCAGGTCTGAGGAGGTGGTACTGGTGGAGTGAGGGGGAGAGAAGAAGGATGACTGGTGATTGCCTCTTTTCAAGGCATTGATATGTGCAACCTGGGCATGGAAAGTCTTAGCCTTTTCTATCCATCCATTGATGGTGGTGGGGACAGTTGACATCAAGAGGATAAGGGTGGTGATGTGGTGATCCAGCCCTCTGGAGATCATGTGGATGAGGGTAGCATCGTCTGAGATACCCACCTTAGCTGCTAGGTTCTGGAAGTCTGTGATGTATTTCTGGAAGCCATCGTCCATCTTGGATGGCTTCTGTCGAAGGGAGGATAGTTCAAGACAAGTGGTGGTCTTAATGTCGAAAGGGAAAAATGTAGATTCAAAGTTTGCAGTGAGTTTCTCAAATGTTTTCTTGGTGGAGGGGATGGTTTGATCAGCCATGCAATCATACCACATCTCAGAAAAGGACACACCCCTTCCCTTACTCATTTGGTTGAGGGTGGTCATGATTTTGGCTTCATTGGATGAGTACTGGGTGGGATTAATCTGGAAATAGGCCTTCATGGCCTTGATCCATCGGATGGATTTGCTGGGTTCCCCTGAGAAGTCCAGGGGGAGAGCGGCCTTGAGTTTGGGTTGGGTGGTTGCCATAGGTGCATGAGGTGGTGCTGGAGCAATAGGGAGTACTGGGGGTGCTTGGGCTAGAGGAACGATGACTGGGGGTGTGGGGAGAGCGAGAACTGGTGCTGGGGGAGTGAATACAAGTGCTGGGGTGAGTGGTCTGGGCAAGGGAGGGCCTAGACTTAACTGGGAGAGTGCTGGGGACTGGGTGAGCTGACAATGGACCGGGTTGGTCGAGGATGACTCTATGATTCTCCTTGGCGAAGGAGCTGGGGACTGGGGAGACTCTTGTTCTTTTGTTATGCCGAACACACTCTCGTGTCATTCAGGCTACCTGCAGCAGGGTGGACTCTCATGAAGAGGTCTACAGCATCCTGACTGCCTAGGAGAACCAAGAGAAGACTAGATCTGAAAGGATCGAAGACTTTAGACTCAGGGAGGAACTGAGAGACTCAGAGGAGCGACAAGAGACTGCATAGTATTGCGCAGAACAAGAGTGAGGAAATACAAGCAGTGACTAATGGTATATATAGGTTGAGATGAGTCATCAAGGAAACCTATAGAATGTTGTAGAACCATGACAAAGAGGAAAGATACCATCAAGGTACAGGAACTGTAACTAAGCAGACAGATCCAAAAGAATCTGGATCAAAAGGGAAGACAGACTGAAGACAAAGAGAAAATGACTAAAGGCAGGTGAAAATAGCCCGTAGGGGCCAGCATAGTGAAGAGACTCAATGGAAAGAAGAAACAGGGTGGACATGAGAGCGAAGATCATAACAAAGTGAGAGGAGGAGCTGGGGGTGGAGAGTTGATCGTGTCAAGGATCATCAGCTACTGGGCAACACATCTCTCCCAATGCCCCTAATCCAGGCCATGTTTACACCTTAAGCCAAATACTAGCTTACCCTTTGTGGCCCACAATGTTCCCACCCCTGTGCCTGACTGTCACCAGTCCCTCACTGGATACCAGAAGGAAGGGCTCTGGGTTGTGATAGATACTCATGTAGGGTTTACTAACCAATAACCAACCTGGGTGTCTGTCCTCTCAGGCCCAACACATGACTCAACTGACCCATGTGCTGACCATGGCTCATCTGCCTCATGGCTAGCTTCCCATTACCATAAGCCCCACAGCTTTCAGGCCCACCAGGTCTTGCCTTTTATGTCACTGTGACTCCTGTGACAACCTTACTAGGGAGTAACACCCCAGTAGGAGAGACTAACCAATGTACCATTTCTGGCACACCAGAGGTGCCCTGTCTCATGGTCTAATTCCCATAGGGACCATGAGTCAGGTGGTTTTCAGACAGAGTCTTAAAGGTACACAAATTTGTCCCCTCACCAGGTTTGAACTTGCAACCACCTGGAAATTCCCCTGTTCCTACACTCTGTGTAGGCTACCAGTAGACCATGTGTCCATCTGGGGTGGTTGAGGTGGAGACTACTTGGATACAGGGGTGAGTAGGTTTGAAAGGGGTGGAAAAATTAGTACACTTTTCCACATTGTGTCTCTTCTTCTTGCATTGGAGACAGCAACCTTCTTTGAAGCATTGGGCCTGTTCTTCTGGAGTGAGCTTCCCTACTCTGAGGGTGTCAATGTCTATGGTGTTCGGGTCTGAGGAAGTGATGTTAGTGGGATGGGTGGAGGAGAAGAAGGAGGGTTGGTGGTTTCCCTTCTTCAATGCATTGATGCAAGCAACCTGAGCATGAAAGGTTTTTGCTTTCTCAATCCATCCAGAGATGGTGTCTGGGATGGAGGACATTGAGAGGATAAGGGTTGTGATATGCTGGTCTAGTCCTCCTGTTATCATGTGGATAAGGGTGGCATTGTCTGAGATGCCCACTTTGGCAGTGAGGTTCTGAAAATCAGTTATATATTTCTGGAACCTGTCATCGACTTTGGTGGATTTCTGGTGGAGAGAGCTGAGTTTGAGGCATGTGGTGGTCTTGATGTCAAAGGGAAAAAATGTGGACTCAAAGTTGGAAGCAAGCTTGTTGAAGGTTTTCTCAGTGGAGGGGATATTTGGGTCAGCCATATGATCATACCACATTTCAGAGAAGGACATACTACACTCCTTACTCATTCTGTTGAGGGTGGTCATGATTTTGGCTTCATCAGAGGTGTACTAAGTGGGGTTGATTTGGAAATAGGCCTTCATGGCCTTGATCCATCAAATTGACTCACTTGGTTCTCCTGAAAAGTTGAGGGGGAGAGCAGCCTTGAGCTCTGGCTGTGTGATTGCCATGGGGGTGAGGGGCTGTGCTGAGACTTGGGGAATTGTTGGAGGTGCTGGGGCTGAGGGTATTGCTACTGTGGGGAGAGCAAGGACTGGTGCTGGGGGGGTCACTGCAAGTACTAGGGTGAGGGGTCTAGGCAAGGGAGGTGCTAGACTTAATTGAAGGCATGCTGGAGACTGAGTGAGATGTCTGTAGACTAGGTTGGTCAAGGATGTTCCAGGGATTCTCCTTGATGAAGGAGCTGGGGTCTGAGTGGTGAAAGGGTTTGTCCAAGGGGAGGTGGATGAGGCTGGGGTGCTCTGAAGGGTGTCCTCTGGTTCAGAACTAGAAGGGGCTCTGATGTGGCAATGGGGGCAAGATGTGGTGCTGGGGTGGTGTTATGCTTGCATGGAGTTATCCAGCAAGGTCAAAGGTTCGACAGCAAGTCCAGAACCAATGAAAGCAACCAGTCAAGCACACACTCTGAGGTGTAGTGCGAAGACACGAGAGGATCTCACTAACTGCAAAGTTCAGTCTCGTGGAGGCCAGAAAACTACATGTAGATTGCATAGAACTAGCTGAAGAATAGTGGTACATGCACTGAAGTTTATATACTGTATTGGTATAAGAGTATGACTAAGAATCGGCCATGAAGGAGTCATCAAAGGTTACTACTAGTGACTACAGCATCGGAGATGAGGGGAGCATGAGGTGATGTGAGAGAATCACCTTGGGAGAAAAGTGTCCAAAAGAGAAATGAGTGTATCAAGATCAGAAGGGAAGATAGGAGGCATAGCAATGGGGTAGGATCCCATTGGGAGATGACTATCAGAGGCTGACACAGTATCAGACACATATACAGACAGAGAGGAAAAATTCATCAGGGTGGCTCTATGAACTCTTCGTGTCAAAGGGGTGGCATTTCTTGTAACAGGTGGCCCTACTCCTAGAGAGGAGAGGCGAGGGTGACTGTTGTTCTTTTGTTATGCTGAATGCACTCTCGTGTCATTTGAGCAACCTGTGGAGGAGTGGACCCTCATGAAGAGGTCTCAGCATTCCAACCACCTAGGAGAACAAGATCTGAAACTAGGGTGAGGGCTACAAGCAGGTTTGAAGCACAAGGACTTGGAGATTGAGGAGCAACAAAAAACTGCATAGTATTGTGCAGAACAAGAGTGAAGAAATAGTAGAGTAGATAATGGTATATATAGGCAAAGATGAATAAGGTACAGGAACTGTAACTAGGAGGACAGATCCAAGAGGATCTAGATCAAAGAAGAATAAGGGCCAAAGATAAAAAGAATAAGTACATATGAAGATGAGAGAAGGCCATAGGGGCTGGCATACTGAAGTGACTCAATACAGATGAGAAAGAGACAAGACAAAAGAGAGAAAATCATAACAAACTCCAACCACACTCCATGTGTTCAGCCAGGATCATGGAAACACCAAGCTAGCAAACACACTCCCACTCCCAACTTGGATAAGATTTCATTATGTCTTACCTTAACATCTTGTGACAACCTCTACCAGATTATTCTTCAACATTTGAAGGAGACTAGCTTTCTATTTACCATTGCTCCCCTTGGATTAGCTTGTTGCTTGGCAGAGTAGGGATTACAGGCAATTGTTACTACCTTCCTCCATCTCATATGTTCTTAACTGAACTTCCTGAGACTCTTCAAGCAGTTTATGTATTTCTGACTGAGGATTTGCTTTGTAGGTGGTTTTGAAGTATATATTGTGAACTGAGTTTAGCTGCACATGACCACACTGGCATCACCCTGCTGAGTTTGATTCACAATATCAGTCCCACCCACCCAGTTATGTAAGCTTTCCCTTCTTTACCCACTACTTTTACCATCCTTGTAAGTCTTGCAGTAAAGTAGCTTGTATTAGTGTAGCCTAGACTTAACTGTTGCTATCACAGTAATGCAGTGATGTAAGGCAACATTTTGGCTATCAAGGTCATGTGACAATGACAGATGATGGTATGTCAATTGTTTTGTAAAGCATAATTGTAGAGCTCACTCTGTAATGTAGCAATGTGAGTCAACCTCTATTGACTATTGAAGTCATGCAACAACAACAACAACAATGGTATGTAAATTGTTTTGTAAAGTATAATTGTAGAGCTCATTCTGCCATTTAGTGTTGTGTCATGCCCTGCATCTGGGCAATGTAGCATTTATTTTCCAATCTCCATATTGTGTTCTTGAAGTGGTGACAATGGTGTGTGATTATGGGAGTAGACCTGGATACCTTTACTTATTGTTTGTTACAGTTTTTCCACCTTTTCCATTTCTCCTCTAGCTTCCACCTGTGTTTGTGTGGAACAAGTACTCATTCCATTCCTACATTGTTCCTAATACCTAGTTCTTAGCTTCTCTTCCAGATCCTTCATTACAGTAGCTCCTATCTCCTTCGTCATTACTCGCTACCCTCATTACTGAGTAGTACCTTTACCTTCTACCAAGTCCATAGCTTAGTTGCCTACACAACTAGCTACTCATACCTTTAGTTAGTCATTAGTGTTTGTACTTTCTTCACTCTTGACTAACGCAATTACACATAGTCTTTTGTCACTCCTCAGTCTTGACTCTTTGAGTCCATCGAACCCTCAGTCCTCAAGTATCCCTCGAGTCCTTCAGCTCCCTCTCCCTTGTTCTCCTAGGTGGCTAGGATGCTGAGACCTCTTTGTGAGAGTCTGCCCTCCCACAGGTTGCTGGAATGACACTAGACGTGTGTTCTGTGTAACATTGTTTCTGGTATTGTCAACAGTAAAATCTTCATTTCCTCTAGCTTCTTAAGCTGGTTGCATTTCTGTCTATCACTCTATCATGCCCTCCTGTGATCAGTATTACTGGTGTACTTGTTCTGTTTGTTGTGATGTTGACAAAGATGGTAATTGCTGGAACCCCTCCAGAAAGTTGCAATTGGAACACCATAGGCAGGTTCACCTTCGTAGGAGAGCATTTCTTGAAGGTCCTCCAAATGTTGTCCATAAGGTGGCTGTTGCCCAACCCACTCACTCTACTGTGATGGAAGCTTGTAACCCCTTTGTGTTGGGTTCTGTGGTTGAAACACCTGAGGTGAGCCTTTCCCTCATTTACTGTTCCAGCCTGGTCAACAGTTTGCAGTCAGACCAGGATGCTATCACTGCATCTCTCTTTACTCATACTTTCAACAATAATGGTCCTGACATAGATTCACAACCTAGCAAGTTATGGGCTTCGTGTCAGGAGTTCCAAGCTCTCCAAGTTTCTGACATGTAGGACCACTTGCTGATACTTGCTGATGTCAAGGGCCTTGTGGGTGCTATTAGTCATATGACACTTGAGAATATATATGATTTATTCTGTTGGCAAACTTGATCTGATGCTAATTAATGTCAATTTAGGGCACACAATCCAGAACCTAACTTGATGGCACCTCAAGACCAAGAACCTACTGGAAATTCCAGCCCACCTATTGAACAGTAGGAGACATTTCTTTGGTGGTGAAAATGATTGTTGAAGCTAGTACAGTTTTCCAGAAAAACAGAAAAGTGGGAAAAGAACTGCCATACTGTAGTTGCTCATCAAGTATTGGATCAAATCACTCTTCAGACAGAGCATATCAGTCAGCAACTACTTCTCACTACTGGCACACATGGGACCCTTTGTTCTGAGCTCACAGCTATTCAGAAGGCACTGTCTAATGTAAATTGGCATGTTGCCTCGGTTACTCTACACAAGGAACAACTTCTCAAAGTTTGTGGTTCACTCAAGGAGCACCTGAGCAAAAGGCTCCAACCAGGAGTAACAAACCTTCCAGTAGAATATGACTCCTGTAAGTCTCTTTGTTAACAACAGACTTGTATTAACCATGTTGTATATAGCCCATCACTTCGACTATCCAATTGATCACTGCAATGAAATTGCACAGGTCTCTCTCTTTCTTAGTATTGTCAGCATGACCATGTTTGGACTGGGCTGTGCATGCAGCAACTTTTTTCTCAGTGTTATATCACTCGTCCTTGGTTTGGCATTTGGACTAGTTGGCCCAAAAGCTGAAATGATCCACTAACATACCCTTTCACAAATTCCTAGTATGGTCAAGACTGCAATGTCCCAATTCAACCTTGAAGGATGCACTACCACATATGCCGTGTGTCCACAATGCAGCTGTACATACAAACCATGCTCTCTTGCTGGATCCAATTCTTCCTATCTGCCTCATTGCACCAGAGGGTGGCCCTTGCAATACAATGCTTGTGTGTGACCCAGAACAAGGTTGTAAATCCCCTGTCAAATCTTTTATCTACCACCACTTTCATGACTACTTGGCCAGCTTGTTGGCAAAACCAGAACTACAATCTCTTATGGACAAAAAATGTGATGAGCTAGTGAAAACTTGGGAACTATCACCTTCTTCCATGAAAGATGTGTGAGATGCCAAGTTTCTGCAGAACTTCACTGGTCCATGTGGACAACAGTTATTTTTTGACCATGGGGATGAAGGCCATTACCTGTTCTCCTTGAATGTTGACTTTTTCAATGTGCAGGGAAACTGTCAATGCAATGCAACAACTTCATGCAGCATTATTTCTTGCATGTGCTTAAACCTTCCCATCAATTTGCAGTACAAACCAGAAAATATGTATCTTGCTGGCATCATCCCTGGCCTGTAGGAACCATTGGGAGAGCAGCTCAACTTCTTTCTGGATCTCCTAGTTGATGACCTGAAGGAAAGCTGGGACAGGGGTATATGCTTTTCTTGCACAGCTGCTGGTGGGGCTTGTGTTACATGCTCTGCTCTGGTGTGTGTTGTTTGTGATCTCCTGGCTGTGAGGAAAACTTCCCAGATGGCTAGCACTACAAGTCACTTCTGTTGTAGCACTTACCATTGTCTCCATCTGTCAACACTTGGCAGGACAGATATTCATTCCCCTGACTGGAGATTCCATGACAGAGATACATTGCAACATCATGTGGAGGCCTACAGGGATGCTTCCTTTGCTAAGCATCAAAAGTTGTATATTCAATATGGTATCCAGTGGTCATCACTTTGGCATCTTCAATATTAGGATCCAGCTCAGCAGTTGGTGGTTGATTCCATACATTGTTTGCTTGAGGGACTAGCCCAAAGCCATTTCCACAAAAATCTTGGGTTGACTGCAGTAATTGCAGTCAAGTCACAGACAGAGGCAAACTTGCATCCTGTGTTCACTGAAAGTTTTCATACTGTGGGTGACCTGCTGGACACCCAACATCTCAGCGAGAATGACTGCAAGCACATCAAGAGTATTCATTCCCTGCTTCTTGGTGCTATAAATAATCCACATCCCAGGGAGGACAACCAATGTATTCAAGAACATCTAGATTGTCTGGAGCATAAACTGACTATGAAGAACATTAATGCTCTGAAATTTGTTGCTGAGAGACTCACACTGTCACCTTCAGGTAAATCAAAGAAAGTGCATAAAGCCAGCTGGGTTAAGGCACTGGTTGAATAGGTTGGTGTGCATACATTGACTTTTGTCTATCTTCTGACAGTTTTCCTTCAGTGCAAAATGAAACTGATGATGGCACCCTCACCCCCCCTTTTATCTGCCCCCTCCATAATGTTTCACATCCAACAGATTATCAAGGAAGTGGACACACCCTCTTGGCTGAGATCAGTCCCTTATAACTATGGTGAGGTGAGAGCAGGAACTCTGAAAGCTGATGAGTGGCAGACTATGGCAACCATCTTTCTTCCACTAGCACTAATAAGCATATGGGGTGAAGGATCAACCCACTCACTAGAAGAAGTTGCAGATCATCTGCAACAAGTCCTTGATCACACAATACAACTTGTCTCAGCCATTCAAATTTCTTATTATCAAGTCATGACAACATCCCGCATGGCAGTTTATCAAACTTGTATAACATCTTGGTTAGCTGACTTAAAGTGAATCTTATCAGATGCATGGTTGCACCCAAACACACACATGGCCTGTCACATCTATGATTATCTCAAACTTTTTGGACCTGTTCACTCTTGGTGGTGCTTTCCATTTGAGCATCTTATCAGTCACCTCCAACACCTGCCGACTAATGATAAATTTGGTTCATTCTCACACTACTCAGCTGACCTTCAACAAATGATCATTTGTATTAGGGGAACTGGAAGAGACAGTCTTGCAGTCCTTCATTTGGAGAGCCCAACTCCATGGCTGGCTTGCACAACCTGATTACCTGCCCACTGTCAAGGAGTGCCTGACTTTGTTCAACAAACATGTGAATCATGGCAATAGTGACCACAGGTTTACCCTCTCAGGCTCTATTGCTAATAAACAGCCTGTATCACATGATCTTGCCTTTCACATATCCCAAAGTCATGTCAACCTTCATGCATACTACTGGTTGAGTGGTGTCCTTTTCAGCCAGTGTTCCACACACACAGGCAATAGCTTGGTGATGTTTTATCCT
Source organism: Boletellus aff. lepidospora (assembly GCA_038094175.1). Taxonomy (NCBI): domain Eukaryota; kingdom Fungi; phylum Basidiomycota; class Agaricomycetes; order Boletales; family Boletaceae; genus Boletellus; species Boletellus aff. lepidospora. The sequence continues at coordinate 11,265 of JBBPTT010000931.1, forward strand.
TCTTGCAACAGTTTACCAGTCCTGGGCACTATCAAGTACATCTTTGAGACTAACGGCCATGTGTGCTTTGCCATCCAGTGCCAACTCCCTGCTTCTCCAGATGTTGTTGACCCTTTCCACCACTATCCTTACTTCCCAGCTTCTCTGTATTCCAAAGACCTGAGCTCAAATCTAGAGATAATTGATCCCACTGCAATGGTAATGCACTATGCATGGTGGAGGTTCTCCAATAGTCATGTGGTTGTTTTGATGTTGACAAGGGTAATCATATACTGAATTTAGTCTGACATTGACTAACCTGATTCTTAAGACTAAGGGTGATGTGTACAGAGTTGTATCGATAGTTGGGATAGTAGCGGGTTATGGTGTTGTGTTGAACTACACAACAATACCACAAGCTTGTTTGACAATGAAGGAGGAGGTTGGGTCATACTGAACACAATGGGATGGTAATTCAGGCACCTCGCCAAGCAGCCACCAGGAACCAGATCTCCACTGACTGCCCAAACATTGCCCAAACATCACCCAATGACTTCCTAGCATATGAAAATATAGTATTTTTTGTATTCCTTATCTGTAAGTCAGCATCTTACATTTTGTAGCCTAAAAAAGTCATTTATTGTTGATAACCTTTTGTTGATGCTTAAAATACTACATTTTGTGATCATTTGGATAAGATAATCTTATCACAGATATTATCCCACCTGCAAAAAATATTATTTTCAAATTTCTTTTGTTGTGTTGACAAATTTTGTGATAACATTTACTTTTGTGGGATATTATTGAAGCATGTGAAATATAAAAATTATCTACCCCCCCATATTGTTGCTGGTCATAATAAATAACCCAACAATCTTTTATTATATTTTGAGACATATTTTGAGACACTTAAAAGGTTGGAAGTCCCGGTGTGTAAAAAAAGGACTAAGGTACTCTAGGTGTGATGTACCAATGATTAGGTAATTAGTATATACCTAATATGGAAACAAATTCCAACACTCCCCCTCAAGCTGTAGCCGGGAGGCAAAAGGCTTGCTTCTAGAAGGGCAGGAAAAGATAAAGATAATCAAAAGATTAAAATATACCTATGAAAGATATGTATGAGTTCTAAAAGTTGTCTGAGGTAGTCCATATGCATCTGTGTTGAGTCGCATTGCAGTGCACTCCCAATTGCCTAATCCACTAAGTCGTGGCTCGGCTGCACTGGCACTTGCCTCTATCACACGCTCACACTCCTCGGGTTGCAGCATCTATCACAGAGGTATGTGACCTCTTCTGTGGTCTTCTACTGACCTTTATAGGTGGTATAGACTATGTACAAGTTGTCCAATTTGACCGATTTGGCCCTGATGCAATCACATTTGGACTGGATAAGTCTGTGTTCGCATGGCTGACGTTTGCAGGTCCGATTTCAATTGTCCACATCAGAATGGTGGGTTCGGATGGTGCAGAGATTGTTTGAGGTGTTTGATATGGTATGGGTGGCCCAGGTGCATGTGTTGTGGTCTGTTCGTCGTGTCAGCGCTGACTGGCCTGGTCATCAGCTAGTGGTCCCATTCCGACTCGTTTTGAGTTGCGGCAAGCACCGCTGGTTGCATCGCCCATCCAGCATTGTATCCCATCTAATCCATTGCCATTCCCATCAGTCCAGCACTCCAAATTGCCTCCAATGCCTCCCGGCTTCACCTGTTTGCCAACCTGACCTCCTGGCCCTTTATCTCGACATTGTGTGTTCAAGCCTTCGATGCGCTTGCTACTGCCGTTCTCAGGACATCTATGGATGCTATTGGTGCTGTTTGGACTGTGGAAATTGCATAGTATGCCCATTTCGACTTCTGGATCACATGGGTTTACTTTCCCTTCCAGTTGCCCTCCTTGGCCGGTTTGGCGACATTGCATGCTTGAATTGCTGACACATGCATTCTTGGCATGCTAGGCATGTTCCTGGCCTCTAGGTTAGTCACTTAGTGCGCCTGTTGCGCTGCTCGGGTTGCTGGAGCTGTCTGGAGGTACCTCAGGTGAGTCTTCCTCCTCTACCTGCTCTGCAGCTCTGCTGATGCATTCTAGCACTTCTGGCAGCTTCATTGGGTCATTCCCATTTGCCCCATCACATCCAGATGCCTCCGACACATCCAGTGCATGCACTTCAACTCCTGGCTCATCCAGTCCATCTGGGGCCATTCTAGGTGAGTCTTCTCTGGCCACTCATTCTGGTCATTCTTGCCGATGTACTGATGGGTTCTCTGCAATCTTAGGTCGGTTCCTGGAGTCCTCATTGCCATCTACTGCTGCCATCAAGTCTGCACCAGGTCCGGAGCATTCGAGCTCATCGCCCAGACATGGTATGTACTCCTCTTCAAGCTCGAAACTCTGAGGTGTTTCTGTTCATATAGTGAGCTTGTCAGGTGGTATGGGAGGTTCTGGTGGTTCCTCTGGTATGTCGCTGTTGTCGTCTGAGGTGCACTGACCATTTGGTTCAGTCACCATGGCCGATTTCACATGCTCCAATGCACTACATCTCTCCCCCTCGATTAACTCCGTTTGATGCATCCATGTGGACTCTCCCTCAATTCATGTGCTTGGGCACTCTCTCTCAGCCTCTCCGTCACTCCCTGGATCTGCGGTTCCATGCACAACACATTTGCTCGGTTCATCCTTGACCTCCCCACCGGTTTCAGTCTCTATCAAAATAGGTCCGCATGCGCGTTCCTCTGTGCTGTCCAGTGGTATGGTAGGTCCATCCGGTTCTTCGTCGTCCACATCACCACATGTACCCTCCATCTCAACCTTGACCTCGCCCCGGTTGCCGCCTCGGTTTTTCAGTGGGTTTCTGTGTGATGCACTTGATGTGCTCGATGCACTCATGTTGGCAGTCTGGTCTAAGTGGTCATGCAATGTGCTCAATGCACTCATGCCATTGGTAGGGTCCTCATGTGATGTGCTCGATATGTTCACATAGGTCGTTGATGGAAAACTTGGGCTGAGGCTCGGTCACACCATCCAGAAAGGCTGCATTGTTGCTATTGATGCTTGCAATGAACAGTGGGCCATCTTTGCCATGCATGAAGCTCATCTGGGTGGCACTGATCTGTATGGTAAATCTGAAATAGTGAGTGAGCTAGGGCATGGATAAGAGGTTGTTTTGCAAGCTAGGGACATGCAGAACTCCTGAGAATTCAACTGACTGGACCTGCTTCCCCTTCACCACCAGATTGAATACCACAGACCCCACTCCAGCTGAATAGACAAC
>JBBPTT010000932.1:0-14513 GCA_038094175.1 Boletellus aff. lepidospora
GTTCCAGCAACGCGTTGGTCGCGACCGTCGTCGACAGTCTGATGTAGTCTGCCGTATCGCGTACATGCGCGTGAACAAACGTTGGGGTCAGTGAGCGCGCCACGGAGGACGGACGGACCGATCTTGCTTGTGTCGAGCACGCTGCCCCTCGGTATGCGTTCGCCTGTAACGGCCTCCAACACTCGCCTGATTCCCTCTGTTGGCGCGTCTGCGTAGTTGGCCGGATCCTTGGACACTGTCCCACGAGCGCGCCAGTCTCAGCTCTACATGCTATATGCCAAGGGGAGGAAGACTCACGCAGCTTCACGACGAGCTCGCATCGCTCGCCAGGTTGCTCTGGATCCGGATACGACCTGTCCCACCCACCCGGAACGGCGCCGCGCGTCAGTATGGGTCCCTCCCCGTTTCTTTCCGAATGACAACGCGCAGAAATAGAAAGAGAGAGACGTGCAAACTTACGCATGGACATCGCAGAACGTCCCCCCTCTATCCGCACAAATTCGAATGGAGCGGTCTGGCACAGCGACCATCCTCAGCGACCGGTGGGAGGGGACGACGATTATGATCTTATCAAGGTCTCGGTGACAAACAGGCGTCAATAGATAATCCAAAGGACGACATGTGAACTGCACTACCAAGTGAACACAATGTGCGACTAGCTAAAAGAAGGGACAGGACAACGAGGAATGCATCAACGATTGGCAACGGCGATTAGAGGGTGGGCGGGGGAGGGAAGGTGATGAAAAAACAATGCTCTCCGGACCAAGTTAGCACGCACTCGCTGCATTGAATTATAAACGTAGAGGATTATAAAAACAGTGGATGAATCGCATACGTATGCTAGAACCATCCACTGTCCACCGTCGAGAATAAAAAAGTGAAAAGGAAAGGTCATGGTATCGGTGGTGACCACAGAGATTGCATGGTTTTTTTTTCCAAGAATAAAAAAAAAGAAAGAAAACCGACATACGTTACATATCAACACCTGCGCTCACTCTTCTTCCTCTTCTTCCTCCAATACGTTGTGAAGGGGGGCACCGTGGATGTATCTCCCGGGGGAATTATGTCCCGTCTCCGCGAACAACAGATCAGGCTCGGGTAGATAGTCTGCGCCGGCCTCGGATTCTGCCTCGTCTGCAATCTCGGAAGGGTCTGATTCGGGCACGGAAACAGGCGATGGAACCCGAGCAGTCGGCGCGACGGTTGGAAGTTCCGCGTCCTTGGGCGGCGGCATCGGCGCAACTGGGACTGGAAGTTTGGATGGCGTACTGGCGGCGAGGCTCTGCCTCTCCCGTTCGCGGTACATTTCTATCAGCGATGCAGTCTTGCTCTGCTGCGGCGAGGGGGACTTGGGGTTGTCGTGCGTGATCAGTGATGGCAGCGTGGCCGATTCAGCTCGCGAATGCAAGCTCTCCTTTTCTTCCCTGCTCCTTTCAAATTCTACAAATTCGGGAACGTCGATCTCCCCCACCGGCGAAGATGAAGCCGAGGGCCCATACTCGCTGCCCTCGGTCTCGAACGACGGCCTCAGTGGGTCTGGCGACGGGACAGGAGGATTTTCATGCGTCCCATATACCAGTTTATCTGGTACGTCATCACCATCAGAGTCTCCTTCGTTAACCTGCGGTCGTACCGGTAGTGGTCTCCCATTTCCCGGTCGTCGCTCGGGGTGTAGATCAAAGTATCCAACCCGTTTCGTCTTCGGGTACGACATCACCGACTCTACGTCCGGGTCGTCTTCTGCCTTTGCCTCGGGTTCCTCTGCTGCCAGGCTTGTATTTGAAACCGGCTCCATGACTGACTGACGTGCTTGTCCCTCGTCATCGGAAAGTGGCGAGCGAGCACGCACGCCAGCAAGGACCATAGCGATCTCCTGGCTGGCCAGCTCGGGATCAGAGCGTCCCCCTTTGAGACCCATTGCTCCTGGTCGTTGTTCCGCCTCTTGAGAACCCATCCGGCGATTGTGCGCGGCGACGAGAATGTCCACCCACGCGTCATCTCTCGACATCCTCCGCTCGTACTTTTCAGCGGGCGTGAGTGCCTTCACGCTAGCACTCTCGTTGAACTCGTCGTCACTATAACTTGCTAAGCGCGTCTCAAAATCCACGGTCGAGTACTCAGCTGGCACGAGCGTCGAACGTCGCCCTACGGATGGACTGGGGACCGGAATCCGAAACCGCCGTTTGGAACTTCCAGGGGTCAAGGGGCTGTCCGATGGGACACGTTCGAGTCGCTTCGCTGGAGAGGCGCGGCTAGAGTCTGCGGTACCAGGCCGCGAGTGATCATCCCCCTGCGGCACCGGGGAGATCGTGACTGTGGGGGCAGTTTTTGACAGCGACAGTATCTTGCTGCCGTTGGACCTCAGCATTCCCTCGAACTCGACCTCGCGAAAGGTTGGACTCTTGGGGACGTGGCCCACAACATAAGGCCGGCCGTTCAACGTCGCAGCAGGTTTCCACGGCTTGGATTTACTAGACGGTGAAAATAGAAAAGGCAGCCGACGCTTCATCCCGGAGTCTTTCGCAAGTTGTTGTCTGTACTCCAATGGTACGAACTCCTCAAACAAAAACACCGTCGTTGCGGTGCGTGGATCACCGCCACGAGCAGAGCCACCATTGAGTGGGAGCGACTTGAACTCGATCTGTGCGTCGACCAGGGTAAGCAAGACAACCCGGTTCGAACAACACAGAGCGGTTTACCAGGGCCCAGTTACATTCCCTGTCTGTCTCCTCGCCACGTTCAATGTCCATCCACCCGCCTCCGTACACCAAGTCACAAAAGACATCCATGAATGCTTCTTCGATCATTTCTTCAGATCCCATGACGGGCTCGGTGTCCCAGCCGAACGAAGGAAGCGCACGCTGAGTCTTCTTCAGCCTTTTTGTAAGCGCTGTACTTTGCGTGGGCCACGTTGATATCGAATGTGTCACTGGCGTGCTGAACTGAAGCGTGGCGTTGAGGGGAGCATCCGTGCGGTCGAACCCAATAGTAGAAAAATCGTTCCAATCCAGCGTCGTACGCTTCTCCGAGCGGGACTGTCGGTAGGCTCAGCACGGGTCTCAGCGTTTGCGGCCACCTTGAACCTACCATTCGCTCACTCTCCGTGAGATCAAACTGGAGTTTCTTCTCGTCTGTCTTCAACCCTCCGAAACCCACGGCCTCGAATTCACCCCACTTGAGCTCAGTCAGGGTCCTAAAGCGGTCCTCGCCCTCTCTGATTCCCAGACCGAGTTTATCCTTTTCATCGCCCGACGCCGACGTCGCGGACGAGGCACTCGAGGTAGCAGACGGCGTCCCACTTTCGCGACCCGTGCAAGGGTGGAAATTCTGAGGCAGGTCCATCCTCTTCTTGTATCCTTCCGAGTAACGTGGCTGCAGCTTCGGCCCCGTGGGCGCGACACGCTCCCATTCTTTCGATCCAGCCAAGCCACGACCGTTTTCCTGGCCTGGTCGAGAGGGAGATGCCCAGCTCGCGGCCGTCTTGACTAGGTCGGGAGAATACATTCGCACGTTGCGACGGACGCTGACGACCCGCATTGTCCGCGCCCCGCGGCGTGCCTGTGGCTTGTCCCGTTTTTCCTTGACGTGCAAGGAGGGCAGCATGGACGGGTACCCTCTGATCCAATCTTTCAGACGGGTAGGCACCCCGAGGGTAGTTGCGCTCCCGAAGGTGATGTTGGTGTTGATGTCGGAACGCACACCGGGAGCTTTGGGCGCGTCCTGCCATCGGATGAACGCGAGCATGATATGTTCCATGGCGTTCACCGCACGAAGATAATGAATGTAGGTGTGATGGAACGAAAGGCAAGCAGGGCCCAGGCCGAATAGTAAGGGTCCAAACAGGGGCGAGAGTGTCGGAGGCGTGTGGCCAGACGAAGCGCTGTGTGCGGTGAAGCGAATGAGCAGACTGAGCAGGGTCCATAGGACTGTCCTCAAGACCGGAGGTAACGGGGGTAAGAAGGTGGCAAAGTGCGTCGGAGGATAGTTGAGGGCTATGGCGAGGCACCGAAGGAAATCAATTAATTGCCTCGTGTGCGTGAACAGATCAAGGGAGAATGGAACGATCCATACCAGCTTCTGAGTCACGGAACTCGATATAGTGATCCCAAGAGATAAGGCCACGGACGGCTTGGCCAGCGACGACTCTTACGACGCGTGCAAGACCCCAGCGGATGCACATCCCGAGTTCGTGTGGACCAGCAAAGCGCGCTTCATCACGCCAGCGTTGCTCTGCTTCTCCAGAACTGGGGTTGGCACAGGTATCGAGAAATGCACGGATGAGGCGCTTGATGGCGGTCGAGGAGATATCGAGGGCGAGTGTGGAGAAGATGAAGGGGGTTGTGAGGCTGCGCGTACCGAGTTCGACAGCGATCATGTCGACGAGGCGTGCGACGTCGTCGAGACCAAGGACGACGTGCCGCTCGTACGAAAGATAGCCATAATCGTGTTCGAGCGTCTTTTCCTCCCCGGACTCGTCGTGGGGCCGATCGAGGTTGAGAGGAAGGAAGCTCCCGTCCGGTATCTGGGCGACGAGGTCGGCGATGTCGTGGTCTGGTTTGGGCGAGCTGAGGGTGCGCGCCCTGGGCTTGTCGTCTTGGGATCTCTTCCTGTCCTTTCCAGCGTCCTTTTTCGAGAGCGGTTGAGGTGAGTCCGTACGGGGGCCCCTGCCGGTGGGGCGGCCGAATTCGTCGTAGACGGGGACCACTAGCGTGCGGGTTGGGGATTTCTTGCCTGGGGTCGATGCCGTCCTTGAACGCGAGAATAAGCTGGGCATCGGGGGGCAGAAAGGAAAAAAAGAAAAGAGAAAAAAAAAGGAAGGAAACGAGGCTGGCGCGGGTGCGGCCGGGGACGACGCAAGGACGAGCTCTCACAGAGACGGTTCAAACGCAAACCTGAGTGGCCGCCAAATTTTTCTCACACGACAAGGACGACTCGCATCCTGGCCAACTTGGAGCGGCTGACGGACGCCAAAACTGGCACGCACATGTGCTGCTCGTCGACCGTCACGACGCCCGCAGGGTAGAAAAAGCGTCACCATCGACCACGGTGCAAGAATCGCGTGCAGTTCATTAATGGCCCGAGACGGGCTGATCCCCCCCAGCCATGAACGAAGAAAGAACTGTCCGACAGCAGTAGGAATGACCACTTCGTCACCTGCGGGGCTGTTTGACTGGCGCCAGCTGATCGCCTTTCCTATCGAGCACCCACGGCATAACCAGACTGGTCACGGCATGGACGACTGCGATCCTGTCCCTTGTCAACCACAGACCCGACCCACCCGAGCTCGGCCGCGGTATTCTGCTTGAAACACGTCAAAGCTGCCCCCTTGACCGCCCTCAGGAACAAGGCAGTCACCACCATGGCAACTTCGTTCTAATTTGGGGGCATCGCGACGGCCGTTTAAACTCGTTTTATTAGGCGACGACCCCAAAGGGAGGTGAGTTATAGTCTCAGTTCACGACCCGTGGTGGCCAATAGAAAGCCACGTCAAAATTGGCCCCCCAGCTGGCGGCGGTTCTCGACAGTTTTCGCAAGATTTACTGGCTCACGATCAACTCACCGCCAAATCGACGGAGCACTGAACTTGCAGGCGCGGTAGGTCAACGGCGGCAAAGTCACGGTAGAGTGTCGGAGTTTGAACATGCACATCATACAGATACGAGTACGAACGAGACATGCAAAGTGGATCACGTCCCTCGAATGGCTGAGTACTAGCCGTTCTCAATCCTGGAGGTCGATGGCCGAAAGAGTGGAGAAAGGGGCGTACGAGCTGCTCGCAGACACCACTGCCGCGTTGCTGTCTTTCAAACTCCGACACCGGACAATGAATACCAGCTTTAGGCCCTTTCAGGATGCCAATTTGTAAGCTAGCTATGTTTGCTTGAGGGCTCTCAAAGTTCAGCAGCTTGCCCACATTCAGGCAGAGATTCAATTTTTGTGCATCAATAATGCCTCCCAAAGGGGTTTGCACTGCACCCCACATATTATATAATTACATTATATAAGCCAGTATGTGTACACTCACTGCAATTACAAAGGTATGAGAGTCAACATGATTGTATATACTAGATAAATAGCAATATATTGTTTGTGTAGATTCTGATGAGGTGTAATTAAGAGTACAAGATCTTGCATTGATAAAATCATGAATTTTGGACATGCACATTAGAATTACATAATCTACCATATTTGGACTAAAAGGGGGGTGTGTCATGTGGTGTGAACCCCATTCAACTTTGAGCCAACCTAATAGATCATTAACAGTAGTAGCCATATCTCCTGTTGAGGCATTGGTTTAGGATTATCCTGCAGATATTTTATTAGGTCAGCTCAAAGTTGGATGGGGTTCACACTGAAGCACTTCTAAAACCCAACAACAAGTGTGGGCGAAGCGAGTAGGTGAGAGAGGAGGAGGACTTGGAGAAGTGGTAAGATCCAAGTGAACTTGACTGGAGAGCCAGCCAGAGGTTCCTTAGGTTTATATAGTCCTACATCTATTTGTACATGTGATGCATGGATCTACCAATGCATGGATATAATGGGAGAACAAAGGGAAACAAGTCATACATATGAGTTGTGTCTAGACATGAGGCTGCACTGGGTAGTGCAGACATAGCATGGAAAGTCATGAGGAGTCAATGAGGCAAAATGGAAGCAAGCATAGCCATATACAGCATGGAGATGAAAAGAAGGCTGTGCATGCACAGGATGAGTCATGGAATCTGTAGTAAAAGGTAAATGTGTAAAAGTGTCCTGAGATGCTTAGTAGTGCTGTGCAATAAGATAAGATTAAGGAGAAAGAGATGTAGCATAAGTGTGAAAGATTGTGCTGCAACACCACCCCCCTTCTATGCATCAGACTCCTGGCTGATGGCACCAAGCAACAGTGTGGGGTAGTTTGTCATAGGGGTTGAAGACTGCAAACTGGTTGAGGAAGCTGGCACATAGATGGAGCCTGGGGTTTTTCTCATGGAATTCATCCAGTGCTGCCTGTGCATTGAAGAGATTAGACTTTGGTTCCCAAGTTTGTCCATCCTTGCCATAGCCGCTCCAGTGGACAAGATATTCCCATCTACAACCCTTGGAGTGTGTGTCAACAATAAAATTGACTTCAAATTTGTCCTCCTAGTCCTCAGTCACATTGACCGGGCCAGGCTGAGAGATGGGTTGGCCATCAAGGTGCTCCTGGTAGGGTTTTATGTGAGAAATATTAACAATGGGGTGGATTTTCATGGTTTTGGGTAACTTCAGCTTGGCCACATTGGGTCTGATGAGCTTAATAATCTGAAAGGGGCCTAGCCACTTTTCTGACATTTTCTTTGATTCCCACGTCAAGCGGAGGTTATCTGTTGCGAGGAGAACCTGGTCACCAGGGATATAGGAAAGGGCATCTGACTGGTGCCTGTCAGTCTGTTGGTGCATTCAGTCTTGCACGAGGGAGAGGTTAGCCTGAACCTCATCAAAAGTTTTCTCAATTTTTTCAGATAGTACATCAGCAGCCGGGACTTTAAAGCTGCTGGGCTCAACACCCATTCATGGTTCATAAGTTTGTGTGACTTTGAATGGAGACTTCTTGGTAGAAGCCAAGGTGTGATTATTGTGCACAAACTGTGCCATCAAGAGCCACTCAGGCCAATCCGTCTGATGGTCACAGTAGAAGAGTCATAGATACTGATGGAGGTTGCAGTTAACACATTCCGTCTGGCCATCAGTCTGAGGGTGATGCACAGTTGATAACTTTGGAGAAATCCCAAGCCACCTGCAGAGGTCCTTCATGACTTGTGAAGCAAACTGGAGTCCATGGTTGGACACTATGGTCTAGAGAAGTTCGTGATTTGTCCATATGTTCGAGAGGTATAACTTTGCTGTGTCAAGGGTGGAAGTGGTCTTTTTTGTTGGGATGAAGCATACTTCTTTAGAGAAATGGTCTACAACCACTAGGATTGCATTAAAGCCATTGGAGGGGGGAAGGTTGGTAATAAAATCTGTGGAGATGTCTACCCATGGCAGCTCTGCTGCCTCTAGGGGTTGTAGCTTGCCTGCTGGAGGCTTATTTCTGGTTTTCATTTTTTGGCAGGTGTGACATCTAGCCATGTATTCTGTGATGTCTACAGCCATCTTGAGCCAAAAATAGGATCAGGAAATCAGATCTAGGGTTTTGTCTTTGCCAGGGTGTCCTGCTGTTGGCATGTCGTGATGTTTCATCATCATCTTCATGCATAAGCTGTCATTGTCAGAGATGAACACCTGGGATTTTCTGTTTTTGAATACTCCATTGTCGTTTACTTCAGAACTGTGGGACTCTAGATCCAGAATTTGGGATTCGTGGAGTTTCATTGTTGTGATCCGGATGAGGTCAAGGATGGAATCCCCATCATCCTGCAGTGTCACAAGTCTAGTTTGGATGGCGTCCAGGGAAATAAATGTTATCCCTTCATTGTCATTTTCTATGCTCTCCACATGATCTTCTCTGCAGGAAAGGATGTTTACTGTCATCATGGCAGTCCCAGGTTTGTGAACCCATTCATGGTTGAACCTGGAGAGGTACTGCACTTATTGGGCTTACTGACGGTTGAGGTCCAGTTTCCTCATAAACCATTGGAGATTCTGGTGGTCATTCCAGATCTTGAACTTGTGGCAGGTACCTTCCAGATAGTGCCTCCACTGCTCTAGTGTGTGGATGATGCTTAGCATTTCTTTATCATATACTTGGTAATTGCATTCTGTTTCATTCATGGAGTGAGAGTAAAAGGCCACTGGGTGCCATTAGTCATCTACTTTTGCCAAGAGGACGGCGCTGGTTGTGTAGTCAGAGGCGTCAGTCTCAAGTCAAAGTTTAGAGTTGAGGTTGGGGGTAACGAGGATAGGGGCTGTGGTGAACTTCTTCTTGAGCATGTCAAATGCTGTCTGCTGAGCTTCTGCCCAGATGAAGGGCGTGTCTTTCTTGGCTGAGCATAGTCTTTAATAAACCTTCTGTAGAAGTTTGCAAGTCCTAGGAAGCTGCGAACTCCATGGAGATTCTTTGGCACAAGCTATTTCAAAATGGCTTCTACTTTGGTCTCATCCATGTGAATACCATTGGTTCCCACGATCATGCTGACGAACTCTACTTCCTTTTTGGAAAAGAAGCATTTCTCTGGTTTTATAAAAAGGTCATTTTCTTCTAGCTGGCAGAGTACTTCTTTTATGATCTTGTTGTGCTCGGCTTGGTCATTTGTTTTCATGAATATTAGGAGGTCATCAATGTAGATGACTACTATGTTTTCCATATCCACAAATATTTCATTCATCATGGCTTGGAACATTGAGGGGGAGTTGCAGAGGTTGAAGAATATAATTAGTGGTTTGAAGGCTCCTCTGAAGTAGATGAAGGCAGCTTTCCATTCATTGTCTTCCTTGATTCTTATGTTATTATATCCCCATCTGAGATCCATTTTCATAAACAGCTTGGCTCCTTTGAGTTTGTCCACAAGCTGGAAAATGAGAGGAAGCAGATAGTTGTTCTGCACAGTGTGTTCGTTAACATAGTGGTAGTCTTGTACCATCCACTTTCATCCATCCTTTTTAGGGACAAAGAAGACTGGTGAGGTCTGAGGAGATTTAGATGGGCATATATACCCTTTTCTGAGCTGGTTGTCAATAAATGCAGAAACTTCTTCCTGCTCCTGAGTGGAGAGGGGGATGATTCAGCCCTTCTTAGGCTCGAACAAGTCTTTGAGGTCTATGGTGTGGTCCCATGGTTTCCTGATTGGCATCCTTTCCAATTCTGCCTAAGAAAAGACCTTCAGCCATTTATGGTATTGCTTCAGCACTAGGGCCTCTGTGATTTCCTTTGGTTTTTTCAGGGTTTTATCCATGGTAGCCCTCACATAGTAGGCATCCAATGCTTCATCCTGTTCTTCATCAAACATGGCCCTCAAGGCCGAGGAGAGGTCCTGGAGCGCTCTGCAGCTTGTGGGACAGTGCATCATGTGGAGATCTCTGGTCTTCCAGTTGATTTCAGGGTTGTGATGGTGCAGCCAATTAAACCTGATAATCAGGGCACTATCACCTAACTTGGTTACCTGAGCTGTGAGTTGTTCTCAGTGACCCTGAAACTTGATTAGGATGCCTGTGGAGTGGGTGATGTCACCAGCATGGTTCTTTGTGCCATCCACACTAAAGATTGCTATAGGGTGGCTGAGTGGCTTTAGCTTCATGCCATGCTCTAAGGTCCATTTCTCATCAAGGAAAGTGTCGTTGGCACCACTATCCAGTAGGGCAGCCACAGGGAAGAAGGGGGTGGTGGTCAAGGCAGCAATGTTCATATCAAGCCTAACCTTGTTTGGCAGCCTCATGCTACAAGTAAAGAGTGCTTCTGGGATTTCTTCTCCTTTAGCAATAATTCTTTTTATTTGGTTTTCTTTAGGGGAATTAAGCACATGTGTGTAGTCTGTGCCGCGCTCATCATGAGTCACCCCTGACATCAGATCTTCTAGATCTGTGCAAAGAGAAGTATTGCTAAGGTTATACAATGAGGAGAAGGAATTTAGGAACATGAAATCTGCAGCAGGAGTCCCTGGTTTACTCATGCTGCCTTGTCTTTTCCCTTTTGCTGGGATTGGGCACACCTGACAAAATATTCTTGTGCCTGGTTGAAGGTCATGCCCCTTAGGGCCTTCTATGGGTCGTTCACCTGCATGGTTTCTTCTACTTGGACCCATTGGCCCACCAGCATGGAGGAGGAGGAGGGGGAGGGGAGGGCAGGGGCCTCTTCTTGTTTTGTCACTCAGACTTTCTTTCTGCCACAAGGACACTCCTTCTTGTGTTCCCCACCTACCCATTTGCAATTGGAGCATGTGATCTTAGGTTTCAGGCAATCCTGAATGCCATGGCCTTCTTTGCCACAATTAAAGCATTGGAATCCCCCACCGGTCTTCTTGGTAGGGGTAGGGGTGGTGGCCATGTTGGCCATCTTCTTCTTGAAATGGGTGGGGGCTGGTGGCTTGGGGTTGGCCAGCCAGTATTCTTCAAACTGCCAGCCAATCTTCTGGATTTGGATGAGGGTCCCATTGATTGTTGGTTGCCTCTTTCCCCTTGTGTACAATTCATGTTTTATTTCTTCAGAGACTCCTTGCTCCAGGAGATATACCCTGAAGGTTTCATCTACTTTTGCCCTGTTTTGGAGGGCCCTCCATGCTGTGATGAACATATCGATGTCACTCCACCCCTACTTGAGTGTCATGATCTTTTGGAGGGCATAGTCCCTGGCATGTACAGGCCTGAACAGCCCCTCTATCTCCATCTTTAGGACTTTGGGGTCTACAAAGAGTGATTGGTTGTTGGCTAGGAGCTCTAGCTCCGTTTGGACAAAATAGCTGGCTTTGGAGCCCTTTAGCTAGGAGAGTACAGTGTACGCCCTGTTCTTGTTGGTGACATGGACCGGTGGGCTGGAAAAGGGGTCTTCTGGGTCTGGTTGCACTGGGACAGCGGCAAAGTAGTGGGGGTTGGCATCTAGCCATGCTTGCATCTTCGTCCACCATTCTTCGAACTTCATTTTTGATCTGTTGTAATCTCTGGAATCCAAGAACACTTTGATGTGGGCTGCAGTGGGGGTATGTCCACCCAGTTGTGCACCCATCCATCCTTGGAGCCCCACAAACTCTCTGACCTGTTGGTCAGCTTCCTGGGCTTGTGTCTTGGCTTCTGCAGCTTGCTGGGTTGCTTCCCCCAGGGCCTGGACTGCTTGGTCTCTTTGCACCATGAACTCATTTATTTGGTTTTGTTGCAACTCCAGGGTTGCTTGCTGCTGTTGGAGGAAAATGGCCTGTTGTTCCAACTGGGCGACAATCTGATTGAGATCCATTGTGTAAGAGTACTATTGTAGGTAAGGGTGGTATGGTTTGTAAAAGCAGGTCTTTAAATGATCCCGAGGATGTAAGTGGGGAAGGAGAAGGTTATTGTAAGTGGCAGGTTCTCTTTCTAAGTATGGGTGAGCCCAGCCTTCTGGTATTTCAGCTCATCTTTCCTCCAGTTCTGGTGGGGGGGTTAAGAGAGGGAGGGGGGATAGGGACCTTGATCTTTCTCTCAGATCGTATCCTTCTCGTATCACTCTTTCTACTTCATCAGATAAAAGCTCCTGTCATATGCCGTTCCAGCACTCCGGTCCTCCGGTCCCATCTCCGTTAAAACTCCGATGCGATCTCCTTCAGGACGCATCCCCTGACCCCCGGACCCACGTGACCCTTTCCTTTTATGTACTTCCTTGTATTCTGACAGGCTGTGCCACCTTCCGATATTTACATTATAGTTTACTCAGCCTCCATTCTTTAGCACCGCAGTCCGTCGCTCCGCTTGCTATGGTGCACAGCTCCAGTTACTCCTTACCCGTATTACAAATCCGTAGTTTTCCCTCAGTATATAAATCGTAGATACTCGATCATGTACCCCTCAGTCTGAATATCGACTATGATACCCTGGTGTTCCTGACCTCTGTCTCCGACCATCCCCAACCATCCTCCCATTAACTCCAAGTCTCCTATCCCTAACTCCGCTACTCCGACCTCCGACCCCTAAGGGCCCGAACCTAAGCAAGGGCACGACACATAAGTCCTGCGCCAAGGCCCACAACCCCAACCCTTGGACATCCCTCTGGAGCACCGGAGACTCGGTCCTAACAATGACCCTGATTCCGCAATTCCAGTTTGACATGATACCCTGGTCCATGCACCACCAACACTACCCATAAAAAGTGACCTCCCACATCGAAACCTGTCAGCATCACTGCCCTAACATCACTGCCCCCCTCATACCCACTACATCATTATGCAATTCTCCATTGATTTCTATGAAACCCTCCTCATCGCCACCACCCTACTATTATTCTATATAGTCCACTTGCTCCATGACCTCGCTGAGAAATTGAGGTTCTGGGCAGTTGAAGTACGTATCTGGGACAAGGCACTACTATACCTGTCATGGGGTGACAGGTCCATAGAAGCAGGACAAGAATGCTAGTGGGTGGAGACCCCCACATTGGGGCCCAGGGTCAAAATAAGCGCTGATACCACCACAACAGCTGACAACAACAGGTGGTAGTGCCACAGGAGAGGGACTGGAGGGCAGTGATGGGACCAGAAGTGGAACACTTAGTGGACTCCCCAATGTTAAATAGGCGATGGGTGGACCCAGAGTGACGAATCCAAAAACTACCCTAATCCCTCAGAAATGGCCATCGACCTCATACCCATCCCCACCATGCTCACTGACCCTCTCGACACTTATCGAAGGACTCACTGAGAGGAACTAGCATATGCAGAGATATACCATTTCCACTGATTGTCCAAAACCCATCTATGGGAGGCCTTAGAAAAGGTTTTTCAGGACGTCCACCTCATCCTTATCATCAATAGCCTGCCTGACTTTGAGACGAACAAGTACCTCCCCCTTCTCCTAAATCTCTACCATCGTTATCATGCATTCGCAATGCATACCGAACACCTACCTACTGACTCCATGCTAGCAGCCCCATTTGCCCTATCCCGAGTCACCCTGTCATGAATGAGGGACTATATTCTGGAACTAATTGTCAGACATGGCATCATTTCTCTCATCCACCAACTCCCCACCTTACCCATGCACAAGTTCATGTGGCCCATCCTACAATCATTCACCCCACCTTAGATCAGGGACTTTCTTGGCCCTGGGTTCATCTCTCACCCACTTGCATTAGGACAACTATCCGGTGATAATTCTGACAAACCCTTATCTGCTTGTACTGATCCCATTGTGGCTGTCATCCCCGTCCCAAGCCCTTCCACCATGATCTCTGAGGATGTGGCAAGAGGCAAGTTCTTCTCTTCTACCAACCGAACCGGAACCCCATTCCCCAGAGACGACAACCCACTCCCTGTTCCACCTCCCCACACTAGATCTAGAGCCCAAAGAGCTGCTATACATAGAGACGCAGATGATCACCTCCTCTGACCTCTTATTAATTCCCTCATCGACTGTCGAACTTTTACATTCCAACCCCTATTAGATAATACATCATATATAGATACTTACATAATCATGTAGTATATATATTTGAGCTCAGTCGTCTGAGTTCAATAGCATCTCTGATCACTACCATCATCTGCCTGACCTTGCTCCTCAACCAAGCACTTCCCAGTGAGTATCGAGCCCTGCCTCCTCTGTGTTACAGTTTTTCCTTCTTTCTCCTTGATAAGTCCTCCTACTCGCTATCCCGACCATAATGACTACCGATGATTCCTAGAATCCCTTTAGCCTTGGTCAAACCACAAGAATACCAATGACTATTCCCTGGATGTTCACCTTACCCCTTTCACATTAACACCTCTTCACATTGTCACATCTTCACCATCTCACTGTGATAATAACCACGCATAGCCTTGCAGCCACCATCTTTTGATCCCTTGATCCCATCTTTGATGCTGCGCATTGATGTATCAGTCACCCTAGTTACCTATGACTCATCCTGACTCATTGACGGCTGTACACACAGCCCATTC
>JBBPTT010000933.1:0-14502 GCA_038094175.1 Boletellus aff. lepidospora
ACAGCCCCCCGCCAGCAACTGAGTGCCGCTTTCGTAACCCCCTGACCCAATCACCCCCCCCCCTCCCAAAAATATATTATTCGCAAAATATACATATATGCTGCATCACCGCCTCAGTCACGTGTGCAGGCATAATCTGTCACACCCCCCTCCCCTGCCCGTGGAGGCCTGCCCGTGCTGCCCTTTCCCAGGATGCCCTGCAGCAGCTGATTAGCCTTTCGCCGTTCCTTCTCCGACACCTCCACCCCGTCCAGCAGCCGGATCCGTGGGCACGCCCGCATCACCAGCCCTCGATACGCCAGCCGCCCGACGTACGCCTCGTCCGGCAGATCCCGCCGAAACTTGGCGTCCAGCTCCTCCCACCCGCACTCCCCCCTCCCCCGTCCCACCGTGCGCCCCGTTTCCGAGGGCTGCAACGCCCCAGGCACGTCCCGCACCAGCAGTGGCAGATACCACCCGAGCGTGCTCGGATTCATCCTGCCGGCATGCATCGGTCAGTCCCGGGTCGCCAGCGCACGCCTCAGGGTGGCCTCTCGCCCGATCCCCGATGTTCGCATCCTCACCTCATGTCGAGCATTTCCACATCCGGCATCCGTTGAAGCACTCGGATCAGCGGTTTCGTCCCCTTTAGGCGAGATCCAATCATCGTTAGCTTCTTTAGTCTCGTGAGACCCTCCAGCCCAGCCACGTCCTCCAGAAAGTTATAGTTGAGGTTCAGCACCCGAAGGTTGGGTGTCAGCCGCGCCAGCTCGCGCGGTAACGCCGTAAGCCGGCACGCCGCTGCCTCCAGATAGACAAGGTTGTAGCAGGCTTCCTCGATAAATTGGGTGCCAAGTTTGTTGCCTAGTGAACCAGATGCGCCCTCGTTCTCAGCCGCCACGCTCCAAAAACGCACACATACCTGAGAGATAAAGCCGCTTCACATCCCGGAATTGGCGCGTCGAGAGATGACTGCAAATCACCATCCATCATCATCATCATCATCGCCATCAGTCAGGCACCCCATAATGAAAGATCCCGTCACGTCACGTTCCCACTCGTCGAACGACATGCCACTCACAATTCACGGCAGCTCTGATTGCGCATCGACAGATTTTCCAGTCTCGCCAGTCGCTCCCCCTTGGCCAGGCCACCCAGCCCGTTGTTGTCCAGATACAGCGTCCTCAGGTTCGCAAACTGCCCCACATCCAGGCGGTGCAGCCGGTTGTTGCTCGCACGCAGGACGCGCAGCCTCGTCATGCAACCGCCCGCATCGAGATCGTCGAGCAGATTGCCGTCTTCAAATCGGCAAGCACGTCAGTCAGATACACTTGACGACGACCACTCATCGCCCTACCGAGATTCAAGACCGTCAAGGCGGGGAGACTCGTTGCCAGCGCAGCAATCTTGTCGAGCCGGTTCTGGCTCAGGTCCAGCATCTCCAGCCGTGGCCTGCGGGAACGTGCCAGGTCACCACCGTCTCCAGGAAAGCCGAAACCGTCCTACCATCGGAACAAGCTCAGGTCCACTTCCTGAAGCAGGTTGCTCTGCACGCTTAGCTTCCTCAGCGCCTCCAGCCTCTGCAGTCCGTCCAGGCTCGCGATCCGATTCCCGTCGGCTCTGAGCTCTCGCAAGTGTCGCAGACACTGCAGTTCTGCATTTTTGTGACGCCAATCGAGACCGTCAGCTTCCTGAATCGAACAGGTCGTCTCAGCCACTCACGAGCGAGCGAGTCCACGTCGTTGTTGCTGATGTCAAGGTGCTCCAGGTTCTGAAGGTGGCTGAATGATGTGACGCCTGTCAAGCTTGGGGTCGCTCAGGACGGCGACGTCACCTCCAGTGAGCCAGACACGACGTACACGTTCGAAGTGGCACAAAGCGTCCGCAGTGATGCAGGCAGTCCACTCAGCCACGACAGCTGGTTGTAGTTTCTGTGTCCGTCTCGCATCAGTTCCACCACCATCCTCTGCATTTCACGCAGCGCGCGTGCCACGTACAGTGTCAGCGAGTCAAGCTTGGGCAAGAACTCCTTGAGCCTTGCGACGCTGTCCAGCCCCTTTTTCGACAAATCGATGCTGCTCAACTCTTCCCAGTGTGGCTCAAAGGGCTGCACGTCCGTGATCACCTGCACAAGCTTGTCGTGCGCGACACCAAACGAACACTCTGTCAAAAAGGTCGCGTTCTTCCGCCCTTGCTCCGAAGACGCGCTCCTTCTCGAAACGGAGGACGATACGCGCCTCGAGGTCTCGCTCGCGTCCACGACGGCCATCTGGCTGCTCGGACGCCGGTGAGCCACGAGCTGCAGATCATCAAAGTCGTGTATCGGGGTGGACGCTCTCGTCGGCGACTCCTCGGATTCGGCTGAACGAGGACGCGTTGGCGCGATCTGCTCACATGTAAAACGCTCACACTCACTCTGTTCGAGATCCTGCATCATCTCGGCGATCCGCTTCGACCTCGCCGAAGGGGAATACACAACGCTCTCGGTGGGCTCCAGAGAGGACAGGCTCGTTCCCGTCGCGAGGTCATCCGGACTCTCGTGCAACTTGACGGTGAGTCCTCGGATAGGACCATCACGCTTGCCGTCCGAGAAGCTGACGGATCTCCGGTGTCCTCGTTTCTGAGCGGGCGTGCGGTGCTTGTCTCGATTTGGGTCCTTCATCGCAGACACGGGCGTCACGCTCGTGCTCTTGAGCGCCGACTTGGGTGGCATCGGCGTCGCCATCGCGGGCGCCCTGCGTCGCGCTACTGGCGTGGCTTCAGCTAGCTGTTGGTCGGGAGACTCGTCCTCCGAGTCAAACACGGGCGCAGGTGGATGCCCCGCACCATCGTCCGCTTCGGAGTCATCTGCGGTGGTGTCATCCACGGTCTCGTCTCCCTCTGAGGGGATGATCCGATCCACGGCGACAGAGGGGCCATCGAACGTGAAGGAGGTCAAGTCCACCTCCTCTTGGTCGTCGGCCGCCTCCTCGCCGTCCTCTATCCGGGTCGCATCTTGCCCAAAGTGTGCATCCTCTTCCTCCTCCTGCGCCGTCGTCGGTCCCGCCTCTCCGTCGACCCTGCTCACGTGTGTGCCACCCGAGTCGTCCTCTCGCAGGCTCTCGATGTCCTTGAACGGGTCTTCGCTCTCGGCATCCGTGACCGACATGTGATCTTTGAGATCATCAGCATCGGGAGATGCCCGTGTGGAAGCTCTCATCCACTTCATGAGATCCTTATCGTACACCATCTTGCCGACACGCTGTGGGAGTGCCGGCACGTCGGATGGCGTAATGTGCGTAATGTGCACGGGCCCTGCATGCTTTACGAACGAGGGCGCACTGCTCGCGGTGATGGTCGTCCCAGAAGCTGTGCTTGACGACACGAACCGGTTCAGATCGTCATTGTTACCGGAACGGAGCGAGGACGACGGATACGAGGGCGCGATCTGTGTTGGCGGATGAGGGAACGCGTCAATGATGGTCGATGACGTGACCCTGATGGAGGGAATGTTGAACGTCGTCGGCGCTGGAGGGTCTGCCCGGGGAACGACCGAGCGTGCATCGGCCTGCCAGGGTGCTTCGATTGACATGTTGGACAAGTCGAACACGAGGCCCTGCTGCTCACGGTCGTCGGAGACAGAGCGGGAGAAGTTGTGTGAGCTAGAATGATGACGTGAAGCGGACGAGGAACGGCGAGGAGACGCTGTTTTGGGCGACCTTTGCCGGGCCCGTTCGTGACCCCCACTCGAAGCCCAGACGGTATGATGTGACTTGTCCGGCGCAGATGCGGACAGATCGCTTGGCTCGTCTTCGGGGTGGGTATGACGAGAGAGCTCCGTATCCCCGGAGAAGAGACGCTTCGAGCCCCTCATGTCGTTCTTTATTTGTTGCATTAAGCTCGCTGCCTGTAGTCGGATGGCGAGTGACGAGTGGACGCTTGGGGCCGCGGTGGACGATCCACTGTTCTCGCTCACGACCGGCACGAACGTGGCACGATGATCTGGCATCCACGCCGGTTGGCATTGTGGAACGGCGAGTGGGGGGGGCGGGCTCACCGATCAGATGATGGACCTGCGGTGCTGTTTTCATCTGGGGCTTGGTCGTTGTGGGCGTTTGGGACGTCAGGTTGGTCGAAATGGTCGAGAAATCGCGGGCTTGCTTGATCTGCTGCATGAGCGAAAGCGACTCGCCGACGTAATCGACGCGGGGTGCCCCCGGACGAGACACGGTGGCTCCCGCGCCGGCGCCTTCGCCGTAAAAGTCGGACGGGGGGCTGAGCTTGATGCGCTTGATGCTGCGTAGCGGCGTGTCGTCCGAGCCGGGGGTCTGCTGCGGCTTGAAGAGGACGCGTTGGACGGGGCTCGAGGACGACCCGGACGGCGGGTTGACGGCGATGGAGTCGACCATGGCGGAGAGGTGCTCGCGCGTGAATGTGTCGTACTGGAGCTGGAACAGACGGAGTCGCGGGTCCGTCATGGGTGCATTGTTGGCGGCGCTGTACACATTGCTTGGGGTGCTCTCCGCCTGCGGAAGCCTGGCGGCCTGACGCGGGACCGAGAACGTGAACGGGCCTTCCAGAGTGCGTTTCTGTGTGGATGACGGGGCAGGCAAGTCGGTGGAGGAAGTGGTCGGTTCGGCTGCGTGTGCGGGCGGGGCTGCCGTGTCTGAGTCGGCGCGGCTGTCGTCTGGGGTGAACGCGTGCGACAGGCGGGATGGCACGGCGGGGGCGGCGGTGAGGGCCGACGCGAGCGACTTCTGCGGTGGTGGCGAGGGCGGTTCGAACATGCGCTCGAGGGCGAGGGGGCTGAAAAAGTCCTTGATGGCGCTCTTCTTGAGCTGCCGTCCGGGGGTCTTGGGGACGTCGTCGCGGACGAGGAAGGTGCCGGCCGCGTTCGGGCTGGCGGGCTCGCGCGGTGTGCTCGGTGTCGGTGTCTGCAGGAAGCTGGGCAGCGGTGTGGTGAGCGAGATGGACTGCGTTCCAAGCGAGCCGTCGTCCTCGTCCACCCATTCTTCGTCGAGGTCGTCCGTCTGCCACGCCGGGCGATCCTGCGTGGACATGGCGCGCTGGCACTTTTTTTCTTTTTTTTTCGTGCGTGTGTGCGTCGCCCACAACGCGGTGGACACGTGCAGCACGTGATCGTGCCCATTACGTGATCTTGGTCCACGGTGGTCCTCTGTTTGTGCCTGTTTGGCTCCATATGTCGATCGCTGTCCGACAGCTCGCCTTTTGGACGAGGGCTGTTTGCTTGTTTCAGGTGCAGCCGAGTTCGCTTGCAGGTCTGATCGCGCGTCATGGCAGACAAAACACAATCGCCCGGGTCACGTCTCAATCACCGCCAGCGGTCGGCCGCCTGTCCACCCAGCCGACGCAGACACACACCGCCAGCCCGCGGGGAAGACCGGCACATCGCAGCCCACCCGCCCTCAGTCCCGCGATGCTTGCAGGCGTGTCGCGCAAGAAGTTCGTCCGCTGGCTCCGAGCGGGGCCGCACGCCTCTCGTGCTTCTTACTTGCGCTCCCCAGCCATCGCCATCATTGATCTCTCGGCCGCCGACACGGCCTCGAATTTGCAGTCACGCTCGACGACCTGCCTTTACCGTCCCTTCGATCTCCTCCACGAGCGCTTTGCTTTCAAGCCGCCCGGGACGTCACTCTTGTTAAATTTGATTTCTTTCGACGCACACGGTCCATACCCATACAGACATGTACACGACAGTGGTGGACTTGACGCAAGCTGTCGTCGCCTGTCTGGACGCCCTCCAGGATAGACCCGAGCGACGTACACGGGTCCGCGCACCTCAAGTCAGCACTGTCGCTGTCAATCGACGAGCGTCGCCGCGAAGCGCAGTCGGACGTACATCAACGACCAGTTGCCTGCTCGGTCTCTGCAATCGATCGCGCACATCTGCTCGACTTCGTCCATGATTGCCTCGGCGTCCTCGTCGCCGACGGTGCTCAAAAACGTCCCCCGTGCAAAGAGCCGGAGCCATCCGCGAAGGCCACCGTCACCGAGGGGCGTCAACCTTGGCACCAGACACATTCTGTCGACTCGGAAACCTGCATCCCGGAGCAGCTGCGAACGACCGATCCGGTCATGGACCAATCGAATAATTCGCTGGCTGCTCACCTCGGCGTGTTCGCCCGCGGTCGGAAAATACCATGGATCCACCCCCTCTGGACTGATCCCACGTTTCCCCGCGGCGTGATGTAACGCGATTCGGACGCCTGCAGACCTCGTGAGCACATGGTACGAACAGACAGACAGATCGTCTGCACCGACGCAATTCATAAACCCGCCCATCTCGCAGACCAGTCGTCCCCCCGGCCTGAGAACTTTTTTCAAATTTTCAAGCACTCCCGCGGGATCGCGTTTGCACCAATGCAACGCGGCGTTGCTGAACGCTGCGTCGAACGGCTTGTCCAGCCCCAACAAGGGTGGCAACTCGAGGTTCTGAACGTCGCAAACAAGGGTGTTCCCGACGCCATTGCGCGTCGCTTTTGAAATCTGTCGCAAACGTGTGTGACATCGCGGTCGTGTCCCAACGACAACGGAGTGACCGACCATGTCCTCGTTGTGGTCCACGCCCAGAACGAATCCGTCCGGACCTACCGCACGCTGGATCTTCACGGTGAGCTCTCCGGTTCCGCATCCGAGATCAATAACGCAGTCCCCAGGGCGAGCGTTCAACAAGGACAGGACGTGTCCCGCATAGTCGTCTGAAAAGACAAACGGCGCAGTCTTGAGGTAGTCGTCCGCGCTGTAGTCCGCTCGCGCACGTCGCAGAGGGAGAGCGTTGGCCATGAGCATACATGGCACAGTACTGCCGGGCAAGAAATATACACAGGGGTTTCGGCTTTGCTGCCGTCGGCCGATGGGCGCTACTGGCCGGCGCTATGAGCCAATGGGAGAAGCGAGTGTGTCGGCCGAGGACAACAAAGCCGAAATACTCGCAGATCGTGCATGACCGTAGTAGGAGCTGCTAGTCGACCGCACCACAGATCTCCGCCCGCCCTGCATCAAACGGCTATCGCAGCACCACCAGCGTGATATTGGCCAACCCCGACGCACGGACGGCCGGCAAAATTCTCGCGAATCACATGAGACGAACGTCGTTGACGCCGCCGTTCTAATCACATGGGCCCTGTCCCCGTACGATCGTGGAAACGGGGCGTTGGAGCAAGTCTCGCGTCGTAATTAGAAGTCAATGTGTAGCGAGACCAGTGCCCGACGCGCGATGTGGACGCACAAGATGGGATCGAGCGCGAGCCGCGAGAGAACGTGCCGATACGTCGCATCGCCGTGCCTGCGCCGGACCGCGACGCTGTGAAACGCACACATCGCCCCGCCGTCGTCGTGCGTGTGTACCCGTCGAGGCGTTGTGGAAGACCACGACGACCACGAGTCGATCATGTGATCGATCCACTGGCGGGCTGCTCGTCCACCACTGCCGCCGTCGTGCACCTTGGTTCCAACCGCAGCGGCGACAGCGACACGACCGGGCGCGATGGACACACAGCACCCGTACACCATCCTGCGCATAAAGCGCAAGCGCACGGAGGAACCCTTGGACGCGCTGGGTGCGTGCTGGGTGGCCCACACACCCTCGTCGCCCTGGACCCGCTGACGCTGTCGCCAGTCGTCGAGTCGCGCTTCAGACGGAAAAAACCGCGTGGCGGCGTCGACGTGTTCCAGTTCGCCCAGACCGTCGAGCGCGACGCCTGGGAAGACAATGCGCTGCGGGAGAACCTCCAGGTGCGTCGGCGGGCTGCGCGCGTCTGTTCTCCTTCGTGTGCCTCCTCGTCGTGCTGGACTCGCGTGATGATCCCTCTGCATTCTAGTCTCAGATCTCGCGGCTGGCGCAGGGTTCGGACTCGAAATCACAGGCATCGCCCAGTCGAGAGCCCAAGTTGCCTCCTGGACTTCCCCGAGCGGACAGCGGCGTCCGACGGTATGCCGTCAGAGCAGCAGGCGACGGAGAGGATCCAAAGCGAAAGAGGCGCCCCACGAGCCCGTGCGTCCACTCACCGCTAGACTTGCGTCCATATCGCTTACTCTTACTCCTTCTCAGCCCGAAAGTGATCTCGTCGAAAGATGTTCCACGGAACGACTTTAGGATGTACGATGCCGTTCTTGAGGACCAGGGACCCACGCTCCCTCCCTTGGATCCCGAGATGGAGAAGTTTCTGCCCATGCTCCAAGACTATCTGACGCGTAACACAGCTTCCTTTGTTCTCGCACGCACGGAGGCGCTGACGACCTGCTCCACCAGTGCAAGAGACCCCCTCTGCAAACGGCATCCCCGCTACCGGCTCGTACGCGGTCCCCAACGACGACTACGTTTGGGACGTGTTTTACAGGAAGCCCTTTTCGTTGTCCGAGTGGAACTCGTTCGCGGCCAACGTCGGGACGGTGTGAGTGGATTTGGGCAAAAAGGTTTTTTTTTATGCTCATCATCGACGACAGGACCGGTCTTCCACCACGCGCAGAAGACGACGAGCTGTCTGACGATTCCGAATCCGAACCGGAAGACGAGGCTGACGAAGACTCGAACGGTTCGTGGTCCTGAATGAGCTCCCATGTTGGAGGCTCACGCGCTCCCGCGCGAACCCTCCCACAGCCGAAGAGTACTACAAGAACGACTATCCGGACGAGGGAGATTCCGATTCCGATGACGGTCGAGAGCATCATCCAGATCGAGTATCAGCTCAACTGACACCACTTTCTAGACCGATCTCTCGACGATACCGAAGACGAGGTTCTCGTTGGCGATCCTGCAGACAACGACCACGACTGGAGATGATACACCCCCTCCCCCCCTCGAGCACCACATCACAACATTGCATTCTGTCTTCAAGGTCTGGATTAGCATCAACACAAGTACAGACGGCCCGTCATGCTGTGTCACTATACACTATACACGCTTCATACATCCCTTGTCCCGTTGCTGTCGAGAAATATGAACTAACGCTGGCCCGACCCTCGTTACGAGCACCCTCATTTCTTTCCAAACGAGCTGTCCGGCCTCAGGGAACTCTTGTTGCTCGGGCTCCGTCGCAGCTCGACCTGCTAACCGTTCAGACCTCGTCAGCACGAGAGAGAGAGAGGAACGCGCGCACCCCGTCGTCGTCGCCGTTCGCCGACGTCTGCCACTTGTGTGCTTTCTTCCGAACCGTGAGCAGCCCGAAGAACGCCAGCGCCGCCAACGCCAGGAGGGCGACGGCGAGCGTCAGACCGGCGCCGAGGAACCCGGCGCCGACGGGGCTGATGCGCGAGGACGACGACCGTGCCTGCGACGCGGCGAGCGTGAGCGCCCCGCAGCCCCTGTCCTGCGTGTTTTGGCAGACGTCGCACCAGGTCGCGGTGGTGTTGACCGCGGAGGGCTAACGAAAAAACGCGTCGTCGTCAGCACTCGTCTCTCTCCTCCCCACGTGACATCATCGCGGGAGGAGAAGAAGACAAGGGGGGGGCTCACAGCGACGGCGTCGATAAAGACGGACAGCGGGACGTCCCCCGAGTGGCCCAAAAAGTCAAACGTGGCAAAGTCGGCGTCGCTGCCGTTCTTGAAGTTGAACCTGATCACGGGTTCGCCACCCGAACTCGGCTGGCGGACCTCGAACGCGACGGCGGCGGCGTAGTCCACTAGCAAGAAAGAGAGAGTGTGTGTATGTGTTGATTGACAATATGGACACGAGGGAGTCAGCAAAGAATGATTGGCAAAAACGATACGGGCTGGAAGAAAGAAAAAAAAATGGATTCACCGATCCCGGCGAGCTGTGGGTTGGCGGCTGCGACGCCCGTCATGTTGAACAAGGACAGGAAGGGCTTGTAGGCGATCGCGAGGATCGTCACCTTGACCGGGTCCGTCGAGTTCACGATCGCCTCGAACGCGTTGAGAATGTTGGGCGCGATGGCTTGGCCAGCGACTATGAAAAAAAAAAATCAGACGCGCGTGGGGAGGCAGCAGGCATCGACGGACTGTTCCCGATGCCAGACGCGCTCGCGTCGGTGAAGACGTTGTATTCGTGCCAGTTTGCGAGCGCCCTCGCTTGCTCGAGGAAAGTTGGCGGAAGCGCCGCGGCGAACGTGGCGTTGTGGATGCTGTTGACGTTCATGTAGTCGTAGATCTGACGGACGGTCGACGCCCTGCAAACACACGACGAAAAACTCATTTCGACGTACGTTCCACTTGTGAGGCACGCGTCACGATGGCGTTTCGTCAGACACGTTGGGAGAACGGGACGGGCTTCGTACCATATTCTTCAGACTGACCGATCGGCCGTCAAGGTAGGGTGGAAGAAGATTGAGGAAGGCAGCACTCTGTTGTGCCATTTGTTGAAACCCTGCAGAGGCATAAAAGTCGGTTGTATGGGTGTCAAACGTCTACGGCGACGTGAATACGCCTCGGAGGGTGGAGAGTAGAATGGCACGGGGCCACCTACGTTGCAATCCAGGAACCCTTCTAACGAGACGTCCAGATTTGGATCCACGGCGTCGACTTGGCTCCATGGTCAGCCTGCTCTGACAACAGATCACGCTGCTGATGAACTTACTGGGGACATACTAATGACCACCAACCGTTGATCGTCAATATGAGCAAAGGGAGCTGGATCGTTCACACCTGATATCCCCCGAGCGGGGCGACGATCGTTGAGCCATTCGCGAGCGTGATGTTGTTGTCGGTCGTGATGGGCCAAAGTCCCTGCGTGAGCGATACACACGAGTCATAAATGACACCACTTTCACCGCCGAGATCGGCGCGAATGTACACTTGAGACTGGTTAAACAGGCTGGTACTCGATCCGGGGATGTAAGAGGGAGAGGAGGAATTCAAGTAAATGGACCGTAACAGCGTGCCGAGCTGGAATTCTTCTTGCTAACGTGCGTGAGCGGGAGATCAGGTTCCGGAGTTATTTGAGTGCTAGGAGACTGCTCACGTTGCCCAAGGGCGTGATTTGAGTCGCAGTCGCAGTATATGTAGTAGGGCTCTGATAAAAGCCCAGGCGATCGCCGTGGCGGACGATAAGCACAACGCCGAGAATTTCAGTGTCGTCCGACGCCATGACTAGAAGGAGGACCCAGAATCGGAGCGACGATAGAGTGGTGGTGACTTATAAGAGTTAGTCAAGCGACGTCCATGCGTGTGGGCAAGTCGTATATTCTTGACCGATGCGCCCCACGCTAAGGTGCCTGGCAGTGCTCCCACCTTATGCCAGCAAGATCATCCGCGGAAAGGAAGTTACCGAAGTTCGGAGCGCCGCATGGAGGCCCACGCTGGGGCCCCAGATTCCATAAGATGATTCTTGCACCATGGCGCTCGTTCTGACTCATCGTTCAGATGCCCTGTAGCACGACGGGAAAAAAAAAATTCTGCGCTGCGCAAGCCACGATAGAGTTAGAATGCCCATGATGCACGCAAGGAACTTGGAGCGCTGAAAGGACACTTTTTATGGACCCTGTAGCGTTCCTTGTCAGTGGCCAAAGTGAACTTTGTCGTGTAATCTAGGCACTGCAATGGGGGGCTCGTTTTGGGCGCGTGCGGTAGTGGGATGAACGAACTACCGTCGACTCCCACTGTGTCCTTTATCTACTTCTGCGAGAGGCCAAGCATCGGTCCTTGAACTGTCTCAGAATAGAACACACCTTCAATGGCGAGGCTCTCACAAAGGGCCGTCCCGACTTGTTCTTGTCCATTGCAGGCTGGAAATGACTCAAGCCTGTTAAGGGTCCGTCACCTTTAGCCTACTCGCGATACTCACGGTCTGACCTGCCACTTTGGCGTGCGATTGAACCGTGACATCCTCCAGGCCCACAGCAGTGCTCCGTGCACATGGCCACCAACGATTTCTTGCAAATGATTATGCACCACACAAAATTGGCGGGAGAGTCCGTCCGGTGACTTTATCATCCATCGGACCCATCATCAGTACAACTTGGCAGTTGTCGACGCCGGGCTCATCCCACTCGAATTCTTGCGCCCCCATCAAGAGCGCTCCATCACGCGGAAACTGACAGTATTGTTTACACCCTGCCAGTGAGCAGTGCGTGCTCACGAGGACCATCTCTTGTGCTCGGGCAAGTACCCCCGCCAGTGACATCGCAGTTCTTTGTCAACGATCACACTCGGCTTATCTGCTCTCTTATGCCTTGGGTGGGTGCCTCAGACTGGACAGCACTCGGAGGTCGGGCACTGGTGCAGCTTTCTGGCGTCCCCCCGCCCATCTGCTAGCCATATGAACCCAACGATCGACACGAGCACACTCTTCGAACTCGTTTCTCCCTGGAATGCGAGCCACGTCTCGATCGAGAACTTCAAGCTGGCCACGCATGCGTGAATCGACTTTCCGAGGTTTGACGGGGTATTGATATCCATGGAACAGAACAGGCATCCAAGGCGCAGACCGTCTTCAAACGCAAGACATTGTCACGACGAGACTTGCCGTCCGTTCCGTGGCAGGACCTTGTCTCCGCACATCATCCAAATGCACACGAACGTATTTGGTAGCACTCGACGGTCTCGAGTTGCCTGGAGTCTGTCAAGGCGAGTCACTGGGAGGGACACTTGACGGAGTCCAGTGCAGCGATCATATCGAAGCGTGCTTCTTGGCCACTGCCGGAGTGACTTGCGGCGGGATCAAAGACTCGCCGGGGTGTATGTAACGATTTGGTATCGAGACAATGGGATACAGCATTGGCAGCTCGTTGGCGTCCGAGAATCGTGTGAGGACTCGGTGCATCCTCGACTTGCCAAGCAAGCTGGGCGACTCGGAGCGCGTCACTTTCTCCGTGGCGATATCATCATTTTCCGAGCTTGGACTCCAACAAGGACGCTGGTGCCTCGATGTGCTGGCTGGAGTGTGCTGGCAGCGCGAATAAGGCGGGATCGGTCCAGGCCGGGGCACCCCTTATCGGCGACGCCCCATCTTGCTAGTCACCGCCGACCAGAATGCAGTCCGTGGTGCGCTTGTACCCCCCAGGGTACGACATTCGCGTCGAAGAGTTCCCCATTCCAAAGTGAGGGCGAACGCTAGACTCTGGGAGGGTGCTGATAGCCATGCAGGATTGAACATCCCGACGATGCGATCGTCAGAGTCAAGGCACGTCCATCTTGCGTAGTGCTTTTTCGACACATGTGCCAAGATTTTTCTTTGGGCTCTGCTAGCTTGCGGGGCTGTGTGGCAGCGATCTGCACACCTACCGGGGCACAATAACAGAATCGCAAGTTGCTTGCTGACAGTGCAGTAACTAACACGGACTTAAAATATCCTGTAGTTTCGTCTGTGGACACGAGTTCACCGGCGAGGTCGTTGCGCTTGGTGCAAACTTCCAGCCGGGAGCGGCTGGCCGACCCCCTCTGTATTCCACTCTCAAAGTAGGCGACAAGGTTGTCTCGCCGTTCACGGTGTCCTGCGGAGAGTGCCAGTACGTCGTCGTCGTGTCCTCCATCCGCTCTTGTGACCGCGTTCGCTAGTTACTGCCGCGTTGGTTTCACCTGCAGATGTGTCGAAAGTAAACTGTTTGGAACACCAGCCGTTCCGGGAGGCCAAGCTCAGTATGTCCGCGTCCCGCGCGCGGGCGGTACACTCTACAATCTCGAAGAAATCTCTGCTACGTCTGCGCAACCCGACGCGGTCGGGAAACTCGCAGACTCGTCATTGCTTTTGCTGTGCGACATCTTGCCGACGGGCGTCTTCGCGGCCTTTCAGGCGTTGAACCATCCAAAGACGCTGCCGATATTGACCTTGAGACCGTACCCTCAGAGCTCGGAAACTGGCCGACCGGAGCAAGGCGTTTCAGTTCCACTCAAAGCAGAGGACGGGGTGCTGACGATCGCGATCATTGGTCTTGGACCAGTGGGTGTGGTACGTCGGGCGTCACCGACTGACCCTAACACGGCCGTTGACAATGGGGATAGTGCGCGTGCATCGCGTTGCTCGATGCGCTGTATGCGAGAGACGTCGAGTTTCGCATTGTCGCGATCGATCCCACGGAAGCTCGACGAAGGAAAGTGGAGGCGATATATGCCAAGATCTCAAAGACGTATGGGAAGCACGAAAACGGCCGCTTAGAAGTGTCAGATATCGCACCAAGCAAGGATATCGTAACAAAGTGGACGGAAGGGATCGGATGCAACTTCGTTTTGGAGGTGAGCATGGGATCCTCGCAAGGGCCTGGACCGAGCGCTACCGAAATTGAGGTACTGACACTCGTGGCCCAGGTTGTCGGAAACACGAGCGCGCTCTCGCTTGCGTACGAGTTGGTGAGACCGTTTGGGTGCATAGCTTCGGTAGGGTTGCACGCGCAACGCCCAATACCGCCCACGGGTCGACAGCTGTACGACAAGAACGTGTCGCTGGACTTTGGGCGCTGCCCGGTACGAGCAATGTTCCCTGTGGCACTAGACCTGTTGCTCCGGCGACAGGACATCTTCGGAGAGGTCGGAGGGGAGACGAGCTTGGTAGAAAAGGTCGTCGGGTTCGATGCAGCGGTGCAAGCGTACGACGACTTTGACAAGGGAAGATGTGGAAAGGTGTTGTTCGATCC
>JBBPTT010000934.1:0-14461 GCA_038094175.1 Boletellus aff. lepidospora
GAGAGTGTGGTGAGTCATGTTTTGGATGGCGCTGGCAAGCTGAGTGAAGGGCTTGTATGTGAAGGGGATGTCATTGAGAGGTTCTTTGTCATCGTTGAGCTCATCTCCGACGATTTCAGAGGAAACAGACGACAGGGAGGATGGTGTATCGTCATTGTCATTGTTCCCCAGGTCCAGTGGCTCAGGACTGTCGGGTCCATCTGGGCCACTCAGGCCATTTGGGTTATTGGGGCCATCAGGTTTGCTAGGTCTGGTGGGGGTGCCTGGTGTCTTAGGGGTATTGGAGTGGGCAGACCTCCTAGACTTGTGACTGCCCCCGGATTTGCTTCAGACTTCTTCAATCTGAACAGTATGGATAGTGTCAGGAAGCAGAGTGAGTGGGGATGTGAACAGAGCATAAGGCTGAATGCACTGACGCTCAGTGGAGATAGATGGATTGTGGACACAAGTGGTGAGACTTCTAAAATCTCTGGAGATGGTCCATGTGGAGCCGAAAACAGACTCCAGGCATTCACAGTGGTGGGAGGTCATAGTGCAAGACATGGGGGTTTTGCAAGTACAAGATGTGAGTTCAAAATACTGTTAAGTCCAGTCCTCTGAGCAAGTCTGATGAAGTCTGGACAGGTGCATGCAGAGGGACAAACAGAATGAAAGGGGCAAGGACTCGGAGCAGGACGTATGTGTTGCTCCCTTGTACTTGCATCTTCAGAGGTCGGAGGGTCAGGGATGGATCAGAGAAGTCAGAGTTGACCAGAGGTGACTATGTGGATTTCAAACTGAAGTATGAACAGAGTATGTATGGAGTATATATACATCAGAGTTGCATCACATTAGTAACAGAGTATAGCCATGGGCTACAGATGAGTAAGTTGGAGAATGTACAAGTCCGAAGGTACATGAAATGGGGAATGGAGAGAAATATACCGGAGCAGTGCACCAGTACTAGTGTAACTGGAGCTGTGCACAGTAACTCTAAATAGGAAAGACTTAAGCAGTATAAGGAAACACAATATACAAAAGGAGAATAGGGTTGAAACCACAAAAGTCCGATAGGGAGCTATCATGCCCTTGGGGAGATCATACTGGAGATCGAACGGGGTTAGACCCAGAGTACTGGAGTTGGACTTGGCGAAAATCCAGGATATGACAGGCAGTAGGAACACTGTTGACCTCTTCGTGAGAGTCTGTTCCCCTGCAGGTTGCTTGAATGACATGAGAGTACATTCAGCATAACAATGGTATGCTATTGTGCAGCTCTCACCTGTGTTGTCATCATAGCCTGCTGATGGTGGGCACTCTCCTAGTGTGGGTGCAAGTATATACAGTAGTCTCTGATATAACCCATACCCCTTGGGACATACCTGGGGCTATGGGTTTTGACAGAGTATGGGTTTTGGGTGAGATAGATTACTGACCAAAATTTTTGCTATGCTATGTGTCCAGGTCCTTGGCAGGCCTACTATGGTATATGTATGTGCAGTACTAGTTTGGTAGAGTATGTGTGAGTTAGCCTATGATGGAGTAGAATGAAAATAGTCCATGCACTTGGTCTGTTTCACTCGCTGCATCTTGAGAACCTGTGTTCTACTCCCAACCATAGGGACCATGGTTTGGAATTTCTGCAGAAGTGGATTGCTGGCATCAAAGTCCTGGATATACTGTGCAAACACCATCAAGCCCTGAAGTGCCTCACTGTGTGTGGGGCATTGTGTCACGTCCAAGTCTGTTTCAGTGGTGCCTGTGACCTCATCACATGCTCTGGTTTGGTCCACATCCTGTGCCACTTTTGCCTCCATGACTGCATTGTAAATGTCCTCGTCTGTTGCATTGAAGATGTCATGGGCCTCAGTGACTGGGTTGAGGAGCATGGTGATATCCATTTGGTTCAAATGCTGAAGAGCACCAGTCTCCTCCAACTGATCCAGCACATCTATGAGTTCATCTTCAGCCTGCCTAATTGGATTGTCTGACTCGAGTGGTACTGCAGGAGTGGTGTGAATCAGCAATGAGATGGGAAGAGAAGGCTGTATGGGAGGAGTTGATGTTGATATGTCGGTAATAGGGAGAATACCTGCTTTACGCCAGCAGTTCTGGATCGTCATAGTGTCCACCTCATTCCATGCATCATCAGCAAGTTGCATGGCCTTGAGTTGGTTGATATCATAGATTTGCAATGGAGTAACACCACTTTCATACAGATTGATAGCACAAAGAACAAACTGAGCACAGTATTTTGCCTTGAAGCACTGGATGATTCCTTGGTCATTAGGTTGGACATGGGCAGTAAGGTTGGGTGCAAAACTGATGATTCATATGTTGGTGAGGGTATCTGGAACAATATGGTCCAAAAAGTTATCCTGCAAGAGAAGAATCTTCTAATTCTTGCTCTGAAGTTTTTGATTCCAATCAGTCAGCCAGTCCTGATAAATTCTGGCTGTCATCCAAGCCTTGGCATTGTTCCAGTATTGAAATCCATGTTGCTCACCAGTCTTGTTTTTAAATGCATGAGGCTTTTGTGCTTTTCCAATGATGAGTGGTGGGAGTTTTTGTGATCCATCTGCATTTGCTGTGAATAAGTATGTGAGTCAATGTTTCTTTCCTTTTATCCCAGTGGTATATGAGCTTGCAAGTCCTGAATCAGGAGGCATACTATGGTGTTTCATACATGAGAATGTGAATTAATGATGAGAAAAAATGTATGCATAGAAGAGAGGTGTCTCATCTGTATTGAAAAGATCATGTTGCCTATACCCTTCCTTTTTGATGAGTTCTTGGAGGCAATATTGCTCATTCACCATAGTATTCAAAGATACAGACACTGCTTCACCATGTTGCTTTATTTTCTTCAACCTGTTCTACACTTTGAAACTTGTCAACCATCCTTCACTCAAACTGAGCTGTTATATCATCATCTGGTACATCAGCCAGGTCAGCAAAAGATTTCCATTTCTGACAAAGAACTTCTCCAGTGAGAAGCAATCCTTCTGCCATTGCCTTGGTGACCCAAAGATCTAACATCTTGGTAACCTCCAGATGGAGTGTTTGACGCACTTGTTTGGTTGAGTGTGTAGAATCCCTATCTGTCTCATATTCCACTCACCACTGTGCTTCATCTTTGATCCATGCCAAGACCAATGGCTGCTTGATTTGGAGATTAGGATAGATTGCCTGAAAATGTTTGACTGTTTTCATCTGGACTTTACCATTGGTGTTGTGCCAGTCCAAAATTTCAATCTGCTGTGTAGTGTCACATTTTGTTTTTTTCCTGACATTACCAATGGCCTAGACTTATTAATAGGAGTGACTGCTATTGAACCTACAAACACCACATTCAGTATGGTGTGCTATCATACAAATCTAACACTCACACTTTCATTTTTTTGATGGAGGTTCAGTTTGACCTTTTCCTGCAAGTCTCTCAAGTTTTTGGACAACCACCTTATCTCTTGGATTCAAACTCTCAAAGCTCTCTTCATAATCAAAGGCCTTTTCCAATAGCTCAACTATCCATACTTTGTCTACCAGGTTTCCTTTGCCATCAATCCATTCTTGGTCAGCTTCTGAAAACAGTCTGTCCAGATTTGTACTGAGCATCCAGTACAGCTTTCCAATCTCGAATCTGATCAAATAGCTTGGCTAAGCCCTGTTTTAAGATGTCAATAGGTTTCCCAGGTTTCATGAGAGTGAGAATATGATGGCATGTAGTTGCTGTTGCCTTTTCAAGATGACCTAATTTGTAATGGAAAATTCCATGAGAACTATGTATGTCTAATTATGGGTTATCAAGGCCAAAAATTACTATGGGGTATGGGTTATGTCAGAGTATGGGTTATATATAGCAAATCCCTGCAAACTGACTTGGGAAACAAAAAAAGGTATG
This sequence comes from Boletellus aff. lepidospora, assembly GCA_038094175.1. Classification (NCBI taxonomy): domain Eukaryota; kingdom Fungi; phylum Basidiomycota; class Agaricomycetes; order Boletales; family Boletaceae; genus Boletellus; species Boletellus aff. lepidospora. Next base: position 3,881 of record JBBPTT010000934.1, read on the forward strand.
GGATTTCACAGAGTATGGGTTATATCAGAGACTACTGTACCCATCACTATCACCCATCTTGTCATTGCTGTGTAGTGGTGTGCTATTGTGCAGCCCTTGTCCACACTGTCATCATGGTCTGCTGGTAGTGGGCACTCTCCTGGTGGTACATCTACCATCACACCCTTGTTTGTCATCCTAGATGGTGCACATGCCCCCTACCTGTTGCCCAGGTTGGTGAAGGGATGTTGTTGTGCCACCTCCACCCTGCTGGCTGTTCCACCCATCCATCAGCTCCTAGTGGTACACCTACCATCATGTCCCACTTGCCATCTTGGGTGGTGCTTGTGGATTGCACTGTTGTACTGTCCTGCCTGTCTCATTGTCCCATGGGTGATGGACCTACCATGTACACTTCCTCTGTCACCATGGTTGATGGTAGTTGCACCATTGTACTACTCCATCTCCCTTGTTGTCCCATAGGTGGTGGACCTACTGTGTGTACTGCTTGTCTCATGGGTCAGCTTGGTGAACAGTGACAGCCAGGACATGCAAGATGCACCCACCATGTTTGTGACATGATGGGCAGATGTGGTAGGTGGTGAAGGGTGAGCCAATGCACATGATGGAGGTGTGGATGTATCAAAAACATGGACTGGGGGGATGGTTGAGTAGAAGTGAATGTGAGGGGGGTGGTAACTCACCTGTGCCATCAATGGTGTCATTGTCATTGTTGTGCTAGGTGGGTGAGCAAGGTGGGGTGGACTTGAGCATACAGTGACTCACAAAATTGTCCCAATGTTTTATATTTTTTGATTGTTTGTTGAATAACTCTGGAAGGAAAACAGGTACAAACAAATTGTCAGTGAATGAAAGGAAGTATCTGCCAATGGCTAGATATGGGTAAAGGAATTATGTAATTTGGATCAGTAACCATGGAGATATACATCATTCAAAACTGACACTCATTGGGACAATTATGTGAGTGTGTTTCTGAATACAGTTTTAGGTCCTGTCCAGTTGGTCCTGAGTTCCAACTCAGTGGTCGGCTATGTAGGTCACCTGACCCCAGAGATCACCAGACTCAGTGGCAGCAGCATGCCTACTGCACCCAAAGAAGTGATCCAATGCCCCCCACCTCATTCCTGAGTGCACAATGCACTCTCCAAGGGGGCCCAAAAATATGCAAATGCACCATTTCCTTTCTGGAAGGACATGGTGTCTCTGATGCCATTGACATCAAAAGGAAGGCATGTTTTTTGTCCAGGCAGCACTGCAGCAAGTGGATCAACATTGTACAAGGCAGCCAGCCCCTCAATGACAGTCTCCACCAGTTCCTCAGCCATCCATCAATCCATGGGTATTCCCAGTTCCACCAGCCTACCTACCGCCAACCTGGACCAGTCTATCCTGCCTGACAATGCTACTGAACCCCAGGAGCAGAGTAACCCCAACGCCATTGCACCATCGCCACCTTCAACCTTTTTCTGTATGCCATCCAAGATTGGGAGCTCTGCTACATCAGGTATCACTAGTGTTAGCTGTCAGAAATGAAAGGCTGGTGCAAGTGGTGCCAAATCTACTGTGAGCTCACAGCATAGCACTCACAAGTGTGTGTGGCTGCTATCAGCTACTGCTCAGGCTCAAGTGGATGCAAGTGAGTCCGTCCAAAAGTTGTCGACTGCCTTTGAGGCATTCTTTCAAGATTTCAGGAAGGATCAACAGCAAATTCTGTCTACTATTGGTGCACCAGCAAGCTCTCATCCAAACATTCCTATGCCCACCCTCACTCCCACTGCCATTGCTGCAACTGCTCCTGCCATCATTACTGCTACTGCCTCTGCTCTCAATTCTGACACCACTGCTTGTACTGCTGTCACTCTTGCTGAACTTCCACTAACTCCTGATGACATGAACAATATTGCTGACTACATCCAGAATCCCACACACAAGCATGTGGTCCTTTTTTTTCTAGCATTCACACCTGAGGCTTGCCTATCTTGGGTCCAAAAACAGCTCAGGGAAATCCACAATGGCAGTGTTTGAGACAGCATATCAGGTGAGATTGTCTATCATATTCCAAGTTGTTGGAGCTGATTGCCATAATCTCACCACATCTCCTTTGCAATCTGATCATGTCTTTCCTCTGCCTGTCATTGTTCTGCAATGTCTGCTGGCCCATCTGCCAAGTCTCCAAACTCTTCACCTCCTTCAAGTCCCCCCACTTGCACCAATCAAATTTTGTCAAACTCTACATCAAAAAATTGATCTGGATCAAGATCTCCCATGAAGTTGTGGATCGCACACAAAGCAGTGGGTACACAGCTTTGGACATCCATATTGTATTCAGGTGGGAGCAAGAGGATTTGCCATTTTTGTTTTAGCACACCAAAGATATGTTCAATGATATTCCATAGCACTGCATGTCACAAATTGAGCAACTCTTTTTTATTCTGGGGTCTAATAAGCTTCAAATGAGTACCTCCTTTTCACTGAATTTCAAGCTGAATGTGTACCACAGGTTTGCCTGCCGCCACTCCTTCAAATGGTACTGTACACTGCAGTAAGGGACCAACAGGGCATCGGACAACCCAAACTCCACATCACCATGAAGGTAATGACCATTGGGGATCCAAAGATCGTGCATATGTGCATTGTTCCAGAGGAATGCATTGTTGGTCACACCATCCCAGCCTGTCAATGCATATGTGAACCAGAAGTCAAAATTGCAGGCAAACAAACAATTTTGTGATAAGGTATCTTTCCTGTTTCACATATGTACATGGTCTTCAAATGGAATGTATGCCTGAATGTGTGTTCCATCAACAGCTCTGATGCAGTCAGCAAAGGCACAGAAGTGCTGATCTTACATTATCCACTCTGAAATTGGTGTTTGTGCTGTCAGAAACTGCACATTCATGGTGTGGAATGGTGGCAATGAGAAAAAGTATAGTATTTTTTTGAAATATCTGTTGGATGATACTCATTCACTCCCTGCACATAGATTTTGATGGATAATTTTACCTTGAAATTGTATCAGGACAGTGTTGAAACTGCTCACCCCTGTGATGTGTACTCAAACCAGTGATGCAGGTATACAAGAATATTGCAAGTTGTTGCTCAATAGAGATTCCATGATGAGAGCAACAGAATCCATTCTGTTCCAAGACATGTATGAGTGCTTCAAAGATGTCATGGGTGACACTGAGGGATGTTTTGATATGATTGGGATGTCTGTTCAGCAGCTCAAGTACCCAGGCTTTGTCAGTCAGTCAGGAGGTATGATATGGTATCTTGTCAGGCTTAGAGAGAAATATTAGATTGTAATAATATATCATTTGTACAACAAGAAATGAGAGCAGGAGAACAAGATGATCTCACTGTTTTGTGTAAAGAGCTTGCACTTTGAGATCCATCCAGGTGGTACACAATATTGTGATATCTATGTGACAGATTTACACATGGATATCTCTGACCTACATAGCTGACTGCTGAGTTACAACTCAGGACCAACTGGACAGGACCTTAATACTTTGTGTGACCACCTTTAGCCTTGATCACTGCTTCAAACTTCCTAGGAATGCTTTTAATCAACTCCTGACACACTTCTGGCTCTATCTTTCCCCAAACTTTTACAACTCTGTTCTATATCTTCCAAATTCCCTTGACTTGGCTTGGATATTTGCAAAGTTGTTTTTTGAGGTGATTCTAGAGATGTTAAATTAAATTGAGGTCTAGAGACTGTGGAGGCCAGTCTAGAAAAGTGATCTTATTATCCTTCCTACACTCCTTGGCTTTTTTGGAGGCATACTTGGGGTCATTGTTATGTTAAAAGATAAGACCCTCCAAAGGAATTCCACTTTCCTTCATGCTGGACAGCAAGTTGGCCTCCAGAATGTTCAAATACTACTCAGCATTCATTCTTCCCTCAACCTCTACAAGTCTCCCAACACCCTCCTAACCCATATATCCCCATACCATAATATTTCCTCCACCAAACTTTATTGTATCTTGGACTTCACTTTCAATAAACCCCTCTCTAGCCTTTTTCCACTCCCATTGTCTTTCATCTGAGGCAATCTTGTTGATTTTAGTCTTATCTGGCCATATTACCCTATTCCAGTCTTGTACAGTCCACTTCTTGTACTTCAAATCAAAATCCAAGTGCTTTATTCTATGCACTACACTCAGCAATGGCTTTTTCTTCTTCACCACAGCTTTGGATGAATCCCTCCTGAGGAGTCTCCTCACTGTTTCTGAGGAGACTGGACTAGAAATGATGCTGTTGATGTGTTTGATGGTCTGAACAACATTAAAGACCTCTCCAGTGGTGATTTGAGTGATAATGATTTGTCTAGAGCAAGTGGAAACCTTTGAAGGACAACTGGCAGAGGAAATAAATCAGTCTGGAAGGACATCCTGAAGTATCCTGGATATGGTAGACTTGCCAACACCAGCTCTGGAGGCAATCTGGCAAGTTGAATAGCCATTGGAAGCTAGAAAAAGGATATTTTCTTCTAAGAAGAGGAAATAGGATGCATGATGGGATTAAAGAGTTTCAAGAATGTTTTTCCAGCTTAAATAGCATTATTATAAATTAACATAACCATGGTAACAATATATTAATTGTTGGTTGTTATAGACACAGTGGAGCATCAGATTCTGATGTGTTCAAATGACACTCACATAATTGTCCCAATGAGTGTCAGTTTTGAATGATGCATATCTCCATGGTTACCAATCCAAATTACATAATGTTTTTACCCACATATAGTCAAGGGCAGATGCTTCCTTTCATTCACTGACACTTTGTTTATACTTGTTTTTTCTCCAGAGTTATTCATCAAACAATCAAAAAATGTAAAACATTGGGATGATTTTGTGTGTCACTGTATTAGTGATGGTTAGCAAGCACAGGTGAGATAAGCAACATCTCCTTTTAAACAGGCAGTTCCCACCCTTCTCCATTGGAGTTTGAGGTCATGCAGCATAGAGCTGGAAAACCACATGGCTTTCTCCAGCAAGCTTGGTAAAGTGAGCAAGCACACCACTCAATGGCAGAGCAGACAATTGCTGCCAACACAAACAACTGAAACAGTCAAGCAAAGCATTGAGTAAAAAAACTCCCACTCTCCTTCTCCATTAATTTTAAGAGATTAAAGAAAAAAGAGTTGATGGTATATTGAGCACAAGCAACTACAGGCATCAGATGGAACACAATACAAGTTGAGAAGAGTAGGACACTCCAGTTATAGTTTTTTGTTACATCTATAGAAGAAATTTGGCATTTAAATTTTATTTGCCTATCCTATAGCAGCTAGTTTTCACATCATCACTACACCATATAAATGTTGTTGTTAGTGAAACACTCAGGCTCTAACAAATGACTTGGTCACATTATAGATGATGACATTAGAGATGTGTACTCTATCTTTCTATTTAACTTTCTAGATGTCACATATGGAGTCAGGGTTGATTGAGAGCATACTGCAATTGAAGGCAAAAAGACCTATATATGTGGAGTGGCCAAGTAGAAGCTAGGATTCCAAATGACATTACAAGATAGGCTCTTAAAGCCCAGAAAAGACAGTGATGCATGATTCCAATGCTAGCCTGGTATTTAATGCATGTTAAAATGAAAAGCCTGCAGTTCAACACTTCAAATATGTATGGGCATCCAGGAGTCAGTTTAAGAAAAATGAGCTAGTCTAACCATCTATATAGGCAATCTCCAAGCACATCAAACTTTATTGGTGTTATGATAACCTGTATCTTTTTACATTGAGACCTTCCATGAAAATTTTGAACCAACTAAGCTACAAAGAAGAAACCTTCATTTCACCACCTATACTATCAATTGACAAACTACCAAAAATAAAGTGGAGCTAATTGAGGACATAATAATTCAAAAAGTAAGGATTAGGATTAGGCATCAGTAAACCTAACCTAACCTGCTAACCCAACCCAACCCATCACTCTCACCACTAGTCTTGGTCTCTAATGATGATGAAATCCATTCCACTTTTGAACAAAGGCTTGACTTTCCAAACTTGTACACAAACATCTCTCTCCTATAAATTTTAACTATCCAATGTTATGATTTTCTCCCTTTCTACTTGTATATATCTTATCTCCATCTGTTCTCTTCATCGAGCCAGACTGTTGTCCTTCTCTGATCATTATGATCACTTTTTATTTATCATTAGTCAATTCTCTCTCATCTCAGATTATTACCCTTAGTTACCACTTAGTCTTATTCCTGCTGTGTTCTGATGGTTGCAGCTTACTTCATCATTCTACTCTGTTCTATATAGGCTTCACTACTGACATATCTCAGCCTATATAATATACCCTTAGTCATCTTGTATTGTTCTTCACTCTCATTCTATGCAATATATGTGTACTCTAGTGTCCTTCAAGTTCTCAGATCTCTCCTGAGCCTTTGTTCCAAACCAATTGTTGAATCCAGTTACCATACAACAACAATGAAACAATGAGTATATAGCTCAACCACACTCATTATCTTCAAATGACAACTACAATGAAGCAGCAATATGGTGGGATATCTCTTATTTTAGGACATAGCTTGGCTTTCTTTCTGCCTCTTCCACAAAGGAGAGATCATCTAAAGTATTAGAATCTGTATTTGTGCACCTTCAACTCAGGTCAGATTGAATACTAATTGCATAAGTGACTGTCCTCTAAGTACATAACAGCATTGACAGGATGACATAATATTTCTTTCCTTCACATAACATCTCATTTGAAGTCTCTTCCAATTGTTCAACCAACATGTGTTTCACACATCTTCCACAGATGTTTGACATTCTGGCCAATGGCTTTTATTCCTCATTACTGCAGACTCTTAAGGCTCTGCTTTAACCTTATCTTCTGTATCTATTTAGTTCTTGAAATTATTCTCTCAAATACTAGAAGAGTCACCTCTCCCTTGAGCATATCCCCTCACTAACACCATCACCACACTTGCATCTACCAAAGTGCTCACTTGGTTGTATCCCTAGTCTCAAACATAGAACAAATCTCACACTTGTTGAGTTCTATTCTCTCACTGTCTCTTGGTCTACCTCTTCTTTGAAGAGATCCTGCTACCTCTTTAAAACACAGTACAAGTTTGAGAAGAGTAGGGCATTCCAGTTATAGTTTTTTGTCATATCCATAGGAAAAAGTTTGGCATCTAAATTTCTCTTCTATAGCAGCTAGCTTTCACATCAGTACTACATCATATAAGTGCTGCTGTTGGTGAGACACTCAGCCCTAACAAATGACCTTGCCACACCATAGATGATGACATTAGAAATGTATGCTCCATCTTTCTATTTGTCCTTCTAGGTATCACATATGGAATCAAAGTTAATTGAGTGCATACTGTAATTGAAGGCAAAGAGACTTGTGTGTGGGGTGGGCTAGCAGAGAGAAGGATGTCAGATGATATTACAAGATAGACTCTTAAAGTCCAACAGGCAGTGATATATGATTTCAATGCTAGTCTGGTATTTAATACATGTTGAAAACAAAAGCCTAGAGTTTAACACCTCAAGTATGTATAAACATTAAGAGGAAGGAAAATGAGCTAGTCTAGCCATCCACATAGATAATTTCCCAAGCATATCAAACCTCATTGGTGTCATTATAACCTATCTCTCTTTATAATTGAGATCTCTCATGAAATTTTCCAACTAGTTAAACTGTAGAGAAAAATCCTACACTTCACCAGCTACACTATCAATTGATAAAGTGAAGCTAGTTGAAGACACAATAATTTCAAAGGTGAGGATTAGGGTTAGGTATTGCCAACCTAACCTAACCACCTGCTAACCCAACCCAACCATCACCCTCACTACCAGTCTCAGTCTCATCCAGTGGAGAGATGATGAATACTACCTGGATGCCTCTAGATGACACAAAACATTTGTACTATTTTGATAATTTTAAAAAGAAAAAGAAAAAGTCATGGAATGTAATTGCAGCACTGATGAGACCTACCAGGACAGTATTTCAATGCCACACTGAGCAACAAAATGACATTCAGCATTACAAACATTACAAAACTACCAAATATTGTAACAGTTTTGTCATTTAGTGTATCTACTACCAGTTCTACCCTGGGATGATATTTGGTCTCTCTTTTCTATTAGAGCTGTATAATTTTGTGTTAGCTCTACCTATGAACTCATTTTAAAGACATTGTGCCTATTAGTGGCCATTCACACAAACATCTAATCTAACTATGGCATCTTTCTTCACTAGACCTAGAAATGACTCTCCCATCCCCATTCCACCTCTCAGAACTCAATCTTGCACCAGACAAAGAACTGACCATTGAAACATTGACAATCTCTTCCTTCAGCCCTTCATTGATTCATTCATCAACTTCATCACTCAAGTGGGTAATGGATCAGATCATACCTCTCATTGTTACACCTATGGGGAACCCAGACATTATCACCCAGATTGCCCACAATACATGTGCCCATTTTGTAGGGTACTGGCACCTGGTCACTCTCAATACAACTGCCCAAGATGTCACTGTGGAATGTGTAATAGTCTGGTGCACTCTGTGGAAGATTGCCCACAGATTGGCAATCCCACCACTTCTGAGCATGGAGGCAAGACTTAATTCCACCTGGCACTTCTGTAAGCAGGTATGGATCTTAGAGGCAGGGCCTCCAGTGTACAAAGGAGGTATTGTTACAAGAAATGCTATGGCCTGGATGGCAGCAAGACAAGAGTGGTCTTTGATGAGTTTTTCTTCTCCTTTTCAGTATGATTCCTTGACTGTATATTCTGCAGATGGACATATCCCACATGGAGATTATTCCATACCTATGCCTCCCACTTTCAGTCTAGATTGAGAACTCCCTTTATCCTTTTATTCTTGATACCAGTATGCTGTTACGCTGAACGCACGTCTAGTGTCATTCGAGCAACCTGTGGAAGGGCAGACTCTCATGAAGAGGTCACAGCGTCCTATCCACCTAGGAGAACAAGGAGACGAAGGACTCGAGTGGTACTCGAGGACTGAAGGCTTGATGGGATCGGGGACTCAAGAAGTTCTTGAGGACTGCGGAGCAACAAAAGACTGTGTGTATTCACGTAGAACAAGTGTAAGGAAAGTACATGTGTGGCAAAGGTATATATAGGCGGAGATGTGTCAGCATCGAAGCCTATGGAACGTTATAGAAGCGATGACAAAGGAGAAAGGGTACCATCAAGGTACAGGAACGGTAACTAAGTGGTAAGATCTGAAAGGATATGAATAGAAAGGGATGATGGGCCGAAGATGAAGAGGAAATGACTAAAGGCTGGGGAGAATAGCCTGTAAGGGCTGGCGTAGCGAAGCGATTCAATGGAAAGAAGGAATAAAGTAGACGCGAGAGCAAAGATTGTAACATATGCACATCCATATATTCTTTCAGACACTTATCTCCTCAGGTGATTCTCTCACATCACCTCATGTTCCAATTCTACCCTAAATGCTGTAGTGGTATGACAATCATGGATGACTCCTTTGCAGCTGATTCTTGGCCATACTGTGTACTCAGCTCATCATATAAACCAGTGACTTGTATTACTATTCTTTAGCTAGTTCTACACAATCTACATGTAGTTTTCTGGCCTCCACAAGACTGCTAGATTGCAGTTAGTAAGAACCTCTTGTGTCTTCGCACTACACATCAGAGTGTGTGCTTCACTAGTAAACTTTTGGAAGGTCCAGACTTTGATCTGAACCTTAGATCTTGCTGGATAACTCTATGCAAGCATAACATGGTTGGCCTCAATTGACTTGTAGTACCGCTGTCTTTGTATAGGATAGGTAGAATAGACAAATATAATAATACTCAAGTATCTACTACATATTCTATGCTATAGTGGTGGTGTACACATCATTGCACCACCTCATCACTGCTGTGCACCTATCATCTGTCTCATCATTGCTGTGTGATGGTGGTACACTATTGTATGGTCTTTTGTAAAGGTTGTTTTGGGACTCTCATAGCCTCACTCATGCAAGTGAACACAACCGAGTGTATTTGCTAGATGATGGATTGAGGCAGATTTTTATCTGCCTTGATCTGTAGATACATCATTGCTAAATACTATGGGGCATGTGATAGTCAATATTACATGCACTCTATTGATATGTTATGCTTGTGTGGGGTTATCCAGCAAGATCAAAGGTTTAGACTAAAGTCTGGACCTGCAAATGATTCTCTAGTGTAGCACACACTCTGAGATGTAGTGTGAAGACACAGGAGGGTCTCACTAACTGCAACAGGCAGTCTCATGGTGGCCAGAAAACTACATGTAGATTGTGTAGAACTAGCTAATGGATAGAAGTACAGTGACTCACAAAATTGTCCCAATGTTTTACATTTTTTGATTGTTTGTTGAATACCTCTGGAAGGAAAACATGTATAAACAAAGTGTCAGTGAATGAAATGGAGTATCTGCCCTTGGCTAGATTTGTGTAAAAACATTATGTAATTTGGATCAGTAACCATGGAGATATACATCATTCAAAACTGACACTCATTGGGACAATTATGTGAGTGTGTTTTTAAATACAGTTTTAATACTTTA
>JBBPTT010000935.1:0-11931 GCA_038094175.1 Boletellus aff. lepidospora
CTCGAGGGCTTAAGGGTTCTTTGGGACAAAGGACTTGAGGGATACTCAAGGACTGAGGAGCAACAAAAGACTATGTATATTTGCATAGAACAAGAGTGAGGAAAATACATGTGTGGTAAAGGTATATATAGATGATGATGTGTCAGCATTGAAGTCTATGAAATGCTATGGAATGATGACTAAAGAGATAAGCGGCCATCAAGACCTAGGAACAGTAACTAAGAGGAAAGATCTGATAGAATCGAAATGGCAGAGCACCATGGTCCAAAGACAAAGAGATAATGAGTAAAACGTGGAGAGAATAGCCCGTAGGGGCCAGCATAATGGAGGGATTCAATGCAAAGGAGGAACAATGTAGAAGCAAGGGAAAAGATCGTAACATTACCCCTGCTGTACAACTGAACCCCAGGTTCAATTCGAAGAAGAGACTCCTTCTCCAAAAATGGAGGTAGCCTGTGCAAGAGTGAGATGTTCAAATGGACAGTCGTCGAGAATGTGACCAGATCTATTGCAACCCGAGCAAATATGTGTGGGGCAGACTCTATCTGCATGTCCCTAGTATTGACATATGCCACATTGAGTGGAGAGGCACTCTCTTGCATGATGTCCTGGAGTGAATTGGTGGCAATGGGAGCAGGAGTATCAAGGGCAGTCCTGTATGTAATGTCCCAGCTCACGACAATTGTGACATCAAGAGGTAGGAGTGGCTGGAGTGGGGTGAAAGGGGCAAGGGAGGACTTGAGTGGGTGAGGATAGGATGGTGGTGCCATTGGGGAGAGCGATGAGATGGGTGGCAGGTGGCATGTGGATGATCTCGTCTACGTCCTCAGAGGAAGCAGAGGGGGTCAACAGAATGGGTTGTGATTCGACAAGAGTAGTTTCTTTGGTGACAGATGGAGAGAGGGATGGGGAGATTGGAGTAGTGGTGTGAACAGGCAGGATTGGGGAGGGGAGATCTTCAGGAGAGGGTTGTTGGGAGTGGAGTACCAGACGGTGGGTAGATACAACCCAAGAAACGTATGTATCATGATCAAAAACAGGTAAACTAGTGAAAACAGTGCTAAACAGAGGGTAAACAAGGTCAATAGGTAATTGTGAGATGAAAACATGAAAGCCCTGCAAGTGGAGAATAGAGAGGACATGCTTGGGAATGTGATTGATGGCTAGTCAAAGGAGGAGGCCATAGCCAGTGGGACGATCAATGGGGGCAGCATGGAAATGAAGTGTTTGAGCATGAGTACAGTCATGGAACAGGCATATGAGTTCCTGGGATATCTCATCCTCAATATATAGGGGGAGAGCTTCAAGGACGAGGACAAGAGCCAGCTCAGAGAGGATGGCCAAATAAAGAGAATGGGCAGAGAGGTGAGGGAGGTGGGTGGCTTGCACTGGGATATTTCAGAGGGTGGCACGATGAACAGAGGCAGAGGAGATGGAAGAAGAGGATGAATGAGGAGTGGTGGAGATGGACATGGTGGGAGAAGCTAGATATAGATCCAGTATACAGAGAAGAAAGTGACAAGGAGGGCAACGAAGAGGATGGTTGAGAGGAGGGGAATAAAAGGGCAAAGGAGTAGATACATTAGAGTTTATCATAAGTGATGGTCTTTTTTATATTTAGATAAAAGAAGGGGGGTGTGACAGAGATTGCTTTCAGGTTCCTGTTATGCTGAACGCACACCAAGTGTCGTATTCAGCAACCTGTAGTTGGGCGGACGCTCACGAAGAGGTCACAGCGTCCAGACTACCTAGGAGATCGTGAGTGGACGAAAGGCTTGAGAAATTCCCGGAGACTGAGTGATATCGAAGGCGAGGAGGGGGTTAAGGTGATCAAGGCTGAGGACTACTGGCAAAGCCAGTGGACGAAGGATCGAGTGGAGGACTGCGAGCGAAGCTCGTGGACGAAGGCTGAGGTTGACACAAGGTACGCGTGTTATTGCACAGATCAAGAGTAAGGATCAAATGTGCTAAGGCTAAGGTATATATAGTGTGGGCTGAGTAAGCGAAGGAACACTATGGAATGCAATGGAATGATTAACTAAGTGGTTACCATCAGGAATGAGTCATATCCCATCAAGGGATCGTGATGGATGTAACCAAGTAACCAGATTGATGAGATCTGATGATCGAAGACAAAAGAGGTTAAAGTGGGCGGAGATAAGATAAGATGGGAGAAAATAGGGGCTGTGACCCGAAGGTAGCCCACTAGACTAGGAAAACTGTAACAGTTCCCAGGTATTTTCTGATGAGCCATAACCTTTCCATGCAGTCAGGTACTTGTAACAGCCAAGGGATCCCTGGTGTGCGAGAAGTGCCTTGACTTCATATTCTTCTTCGTTGGCTATCAGTGTGGGCAGTGGTCTGGCAAATGATGGACCATGTGTGTCAGTCTGTTTAAATGGAGATAGAAGGGAGGTGTGGAAAACATCATGGATCCTCCATGTGGGAGGAAGGTGGAGTCAGTAGGTGAGTGGTGATAGAACCTGGGAGATCTTGAAGGGTCTGTGTCGTTTGGGTGTGAGTTTCCTGGATGGAAAAGGGATGCAGAGATTAGTCTTACAGTTTTTCCTTTTGTTTCACCTTGATAAGTCCCCTCCACTCTACATCCAACAATGGTATCTACCAATGAACCTTTAGAACCTTTCCATTTGGACAATCCACAAGACATAGGGTATCTAATCCTTTGATACCTATCATACCCCATCACATCATCACCCTTCACATCGTCACCTCTTCATGTTGTCACACCTTCATCATCTCACTACAATGGTAACCACACATAGCCTCACAGCCACCATCTTTTGATCCCTTGATCTCATCTCCAATGCTGTGCATTGATACATCAGTCACCCTAGTTACCTATGACTCACTCTGACTCATCATGGCTGTGTGCATAGCCACTCCCTGTACTGTATAGTCAAACCCATCTTATATCTAGAGTTCCCCAGCTAGTTCTACGCAATCTACATGTAGTTTCTGGCCTCCATGAGACTGTTCATTGCAGTTAGTGAGACCCTCCTGTGTCTTCGCACTACACCTCTGAGTGTGCACTTGACTAGTTGCTTTCATTGGTTCCAGACTTGTTGTCAAACCTTTGACCTTGCCAGATAACTCCATGCAAGTGTAACAAAAGAACTAGCTCTCTTCTTGTCTCTGCTTTTCAGCAGTAGGACTCTAGCCAACCCTATCACCGCCATCATCAGAACAGCTGCGATCAAAGCCATCTTTAGACCCTGACCAATCTAAAGATACGTAGTAAACATGTCTAGCTTTTGGGATTGGGGATCTTCCTCCAGGGACGAAGAACAACCCCCACGACAACCTACTCCTCTGCCTGTCAAAGAAGACTGCAGACAACCCAGGACCAGAACTTCACCAAGGAATGGTGGAAGGTATCGAGTACCACAATCCTCTTTGGAACAGGAGGACTCTCAGGAAGAAAGTAATGCTTCCTCGTCTGCACCAGAAGAACCAGAGGTCCAGGAGTTTCAGCAAGTGCCCCTACCTCCTATGATGTTAGGAATGTCTACCAGACCACCCCGAGTACTAGGAATGATGGGAATGGAATCCCCTTGACCCAGCAGCATTAGACCCATAACAGGACATGGTTCCCCATGAATCAGTACCCCAGGAGTTGGAGGGATGCTGATAGTCGCCACTACACCAACCTACAGATCACCCAGGCCATGGTCAACATGATCAGCCATCAGAGAAATGACCAGTCTGCCACCACATTCTGGAAGGGTTATGGGAGCACCGAATGCTCCGTCAGTCGTTATAGGAATAACACTGTACCCACCACCCAGACAACCTGTACCTTCTGCCCCACCACCCACACCAATAACCAATCCAGAGATAATGGTCCAGATTGCTTCCCCTGAAGCGACTCAATCAGAGCAGCCTGCAGCAGTAACCTTTCCCACACAGGCCCTGATTTTACCATCAATCGAGACCCCTCTAGCAGGACCACCATCTATCCCTGGTTTCTCAACCACATTGATACAACTGACATCACTACTGCCACCAGCTCCACTCGCCTTGCCTACTCCTGTCCCCACCTTACCAACCCCAGTAGCACCAACAACACCTGATCCCGAGGAACCCCAGGAAATCCGAGCTGGAAATCCTGGCCCATTTAGTGGAGTCACTACAGATGCTAAATGATGGTTTGGTGCCATGAAAGCTTATCTCATGATCAACTGAGAGGTCTATAATAAGTTGGCACAGGCAGTCATCATTCTCAACAATATGACGAGTGGAATGGCCGCAACCTTTGCTGAAGGATGGTATCAAAACCTACAAGACACAGTGACCAGCAGAAAGCAGATGAGCCAACTTCTGAAGGAACTTGAAGAAGGATTCTTCAATGTATTCACCCCAGGTGATTCTCAGGCAGATGTGAGATCACAACTTTACACTTTGAGACAGGGAAGGAAATCATTCCCCACCTTTCGAATTCAATTCAAACTTCTTGCCTCATTGGCAAGCATGGGCCAACAACACGAAATCTTGATCAACCTGCTTAGGATAGCTGTCGACACCCACTTAGTCAGCCTTATGACACTAGTAGATCCACCACCAGACATGTGGAATAAATGGATAGAGAAAGCCGCTCAATTTGACCAAATCCAAACTAGGACACAACTACTTCAGAGGGAACCCTTTAAACCGGAAAAACAAGACTGGATACCAGAGGAACCCGAGGAAATGGAAGAACCCGACCCTGATGCCATGGATGTTGACGTCAATGTGATTTAACTGTCCTCCCAGCAATGGACAGAACACCGACAAAATAACTGATGTTTCATATGCCATCAAAGGGGATGTCATACAAGAAATCATCCCAGGAAAAGACAATCTCACCCCAGGCAAGTCCCTAATTGTGACTCTATGATATTGGATAAGGAAGCACTCCTAGATGAATGAATAAGGGAACTCCTAACAAGAAAAGGAGTAACCATTAAAGACACCATAAAAGTTCTAGAAACATATTTCAGGACTAACCCTCCAAAGGAAGAGAAAGTGGCCATCGTACCCCTACCACCTATCCCGGATCGAGCGATTTGACTCCTGACCCTTCTACAAGAAGCAGGAACTAACAAAGACATTGAAGTCTTGTCCCTGGTAGATAGTGGAGCAAGTAGATGTTTCATAAACCGAAACTTAACAGAACGAATGGGATGGGCCACCACCAAGTTGAAAATACCCATCAAAGCAATAAATGCTGATGGAACAGAGAATAGTAACAGAACCATATGAAGAAAAGTGATGCTTTCCCTAAGTGTAGGAAATCTCCTTTTAGAAAAACAGGATTTCCTCGTCATTAATACTGGAAAAGAAGACGTCATTTTAGGAATGACTTGGCTGCAGATGGTCAATCCTGAAATCAACTGGGCCAAAGGAGAAGTTCGACTACCAGAAATCGTTGACCCGTTCTCTCAACAACTGAATACAGATGAACAAGATCATCTATTACAATACTTGAAAACTGACCCAGATGAGCACATTAAGACAGAATGGATCTGAAAGATCACTAGATCCACAGAGATTGCTCAGGAACAACAGAAGACCAAGCAAGAAACAATCCTACCTCCTGAATTTGAAGAATTCAGAAAGGTCTTCAAAGAACCACTGCTTGGGAAGCTCCCTCCATCTCGAAAATATGATCATCATATTGACCTAGCCAATACATTTGTCCCCAGAGTAGCAAGAGTGTATCCGCTCAACCCTAAAGAGTTGGAAGCATGCAAGGTGTTTGTTGATGAGAACCTCAAAAAAGGAACGATAGTCCCATCTCAATCCCCTCAAGCCTTCCCTTTCTTCTTCATACCTAAGAAAGACGGCAGGCTTCAACCATGCCAAGATTATTGGTATCTAAATCAACACACGATCAAAAATGCCTATCCTCTACCTTGCATTTCAGAACTGGTAGATCAACTCAAGGATGCCACGATCTTCACCAAGATGGACATTTGATGGGGATACAACAATGTGCTTATCGCCCCTGAAGATCGATGGAAGGCCACCTTCATTACCCCAGTGGGACTCTTCAAACCCACGGTCATGTTCTTCAGACAAAGCAATTTACCAGCTACATTCCAAGCGCTGATGAATCACGTATTTGCTGATATGATCGCCGAAGGATGGCTGATCATATATATGGATGATCTTATCATTGCCTCCAATGACCCTGCAAAACATATGGAATGAACTTGCCAAGTTCTTCAATGAATGATAGAAAATGACTTGTTCCTCAAGTTGAGTAAATGCTCATTTAACGTCATGGAAATCAACTATCTGGGCATGATAGTTCAACCAGGAGAAATCACCCTAGACCCTGGAAAACTCAAGGCAATCGAAGACTGGAAAAGTCCCACTTCAGTTAAGCAAATCCAATTGTTCATTGGATTCTGCAACTTCTACAGGAAATTCATCCCGGACTTCTCTGGAATCTGCTGACCCCTACACGAGCTAACCAAGAAGGGGGTAACCTGGAACTGGACTGATGACTGTGAAAAAGCTTTTTTAATGCTCCAGAAAGCTTTCCTCTCGAAACCCGTATTAAAAATGCCCGACTCCACTAAACCGTTCACTGTCATGACTGATACCTCTCTTACCGCCTGTGGAGTGGTCCTGATACAAACTGATGGAAATGGAGATCTCCATCCCTGTGCCTATTTCTCCCAAACCTTCTCCCCAGAAGAACGAAACTACAACATCTATGATCAGGAGTTACTGGCAGTAATATGCGCACTAGAAGAATGGAGACATTATCTGTCCGGAACAGAACACCAGGTGATGGTTCAAACTGACCATAAGAACTTGGCACATTTCAAACAACCCCATAAGTTGTCTAGATGCCAAGCATGATGGATATTGTTCCTTCAAGACTTTGATATTCTATATCATCATCTCCCCAGATCCCAAATGGGACCAGCTGATGCTCTCTCTAGGAAAGATGACCTGGACACCTCTACCAACAATCAAGACGTGGTGCTATTACCCAACAATCTATTCATCAACCTTATTGATCTTGATCTTCATGAAAAGATCATTCATTCCACCAGAAAAGACCCAGTAGCACTTGAAGCAATCACTGCCTTGCAGAAGGGATCCTCTCTATTCCCCCAAGCCTCCCCTAAAGATTGGAGATGGTTAGATGAAATGTTATACTACAAGGGTCGTCTTTTTATCCTCAAATCTCAACAGCATAAATTGGTCACCAAAATCCACGAATCTGATGCAGGGGGACACGGTGGATATTTTAGAACTCTCTCCCTCCTCCAACAGGGTTATTGGTGGCCAGGGCTTTCAACCTTTGTTTGCAAGTTTCTCAAAGGTTGTGCAGTTTGCCAATTGCACAAGGTCAACACTCACCCAACTGCTCCACTGGCCATTCCCAACACAATGGAGTCTACTCGCCCCTTCCAGAATATCTCTATGGATTTGATAACTGGCCTTCCAATATCCACAGGGTTTGACTCTGTTTTGGTCATGGCTGACCATGGGCTTACAAAGGGGGTAATTTTCCTTCCTTGTCACAAGACAATTGATGCTGCAGGGGTAGCAGCCCTCTTTTTCAAGCATATTTTCCCCAGATTCGGACTCCATGATCATTGTATTTCAGATAGAGGTCCCCAATTCACCTCAGCCTTCACCTGAGAACTGGCATGCTTGCTAAAATATAACCTCACCCTATCTACTGCTTATCATCCTCCAACTGATGGAGAAACTGAACACGTCAATCAGGAATTGGAAACCTATCTCCAAATGTTTTGTGATGGAAACCCTGCTAAGTGGCACAATTTGCTCCCCATGGCTGAATTCACTCACAATTCTGCCACACACTCGGTCACTAAGCAAACTCCATTCTCACTTATGATGGGTTATGAACCCCGAGCCTACCCACCAATTGGCAAAACCTTCCTCCCTGCACTGGAATCTCAACTTTCCATCCTAGACAGAGCAAGAGAAGAAGCCAAAGCCGCTCATGTCAATGCTCAACAATGACTTAAGGAACGGGGATGGAAGACATTCTCCCCATTCAAAGTTGGCGATAAAGTCTGGCTCGAAGGAAAGAACCTGCACATTCCATACGAATCTAGAAAACTCGCCCCAAAACAAGAAGGCCCCTTCGAGATTGAGAAGGTCATCTCCTTGGTTACCTACCAGTTACGTCTTCCCTCTTCCTGGAAGATACACCCTGTTTTTCATGCTTCCCTTCTCACTTGCTTTGTTGAAACACCAGAACACAGACCCAATTTCCTCCAACCTTCACCCAACACCATTGAGGGAGAAGAGGAATATGAAGTAGAGGCCATCCTCACACATAGAGGATATGCTGGACGAAGAAAATATCTGATTAAATGGAAAGGATATTCCTCCACCAAAAACACTTGGGAGCCAGCTGCTAACCTCTCTAATGTTATGCTTGTGTGGAGTTATCCAACAAGGTCAAAGGTTCAATCCTAGATCTAGAACCAATGAAAGCAACTAGTTGAGCGCACACTCAAAAGTGTAGTGCAAAGACACTTGGAGGATCTCACTAACTGCAGAGAGCAGTCTCGTGGAGGCCAGAAAACTACACATAGATTGTGTAGAACTAGCTGGGGAAACTATGGTACAAATCGGGGTCGGCTATATAGTACTGGGATAGGCTGTGTGTACAGCCGTGATGGCCCAGAATGAGTCATGGGTAACTAGGGTAACTGATACATCAATGCACAGCATCTGGGATGGGATCAAGAGATCAAAAGATGGTGGCTGCAGGGCTATGCGTGGTTACCATCACAGTGAGATGGTGAAGGTGTGACGATGTGAAGAGGTGATGATGTAAAGAGGAAAGATAGATGTTGATGGAGTAGACTTCCCCTATCTACTAGCTTAATCCAGAGGAAAGGATCCTAATGGTTCGTTGGTAGTCGTCATGGTTGTGATTGAAAGTAGGAGGACTTATCGAGGGGAGAAAAAGGAAAAACTGTAACAATACCCCCTTTGTACATTGGAGATTCCAGCTCCAAGACCTTTGTCCTTTAATAGTTTCTTCTTCGATATTTGTTACGCTGAGCGGACACTTGTGTCACTCAAGCAACCTGTGAAAGGGGTGGACTCTCACAAAGAGGTCAACAGTGTCCCAAACACCTAGGAGAGCGAAGGGATCTTCCTGACAGAAGCGAAGGACTGGGACTAGGACTCAGAGGGCTGAGGACTCGAGGGACACAAGGTATGCTGATATTGTGTAGAGCAAGAGTAAAGAATATACATACGAAGGTAAAGGTATATATAGGCTAACTTATGTAAGTAAGGAAGCCTATGGAATCGGATGGAAAGATGACAAAGGAAAGATGATCATCAAAGCACAGGAACTGTAGTCAAGGAGATAGATCCGAAAGGATTCGGATCAAAGAAGAGCGAGGGCTGAAGATGAAAAGAATAGATACATATGAGGAAGAGTAGAGGCCATAGGGGCCTGCACAGCGAAGGGACTCGATACAGATGAGGAAGAGGTGTTACGAGAAATGCTACCCCGTTGCGACAACAAGTTCGAGGAGTTTCTTTGATGAGTTTTTCCCCTTCGTATGCTTTTGATACTGTGTCATCTTCCAATAGTCATCTCCCATCAGGAGATCTCCCGATTGCTATGCCCCCTTCTTTTTCCTTTGACTGTGATGCGCCCATTTCCTTATCGGACCCTTTTCTCCCAAGGTGATTCTCTCGCATCACCTCGTGTTCCCCCTTTCCTCAATGCTGTACCCAGAGGTAGTAACTGTAGATGACACCATCACGGCCGATTCTTAGTCATACCTATGCAGCCCTTCATATATAAGATCTTCAGGCTTGTACTATTATTCTTTAGCTAGTTCTACGCAATCTACGTGTAGTCTTCTGGCCTCCACGAGACTGCTTCTTGCAGTTAGTGAGATCTCCTCGCATGTCTTCGCACTACACCTTGAGTGTGCGCTCGACTAGTTGCTTTCATTGGTTCTGGACTTAAGGTCGAACCTTTGACCTTGCTGGATAACTCCGCGCAAGCGTAACAAAAGAACTAGCTCTCTTCTTGTCCCTGCTGTTTAACAGTAGGACACTAGACAATACAAACACGGAACCTACCACGGAAAAAAGGGTCAACCTGTTACTTGCCTTCACATTAGCCATCACCACTATCCTCCGACTTCTGGAGAATATCATAGCAATGGTCGCCCTATTTACGGGATTATTCCGCTGACCCAGACTCACCTGAGAGTAATCTCTGCTTTTAGGAAAAAGCAGAGAACAGACGATTCATCACGTCCAAATCAAGAATAAGACTGCCTGAGCACTCGGACGAGGAAGAGGAAGAATTTTACACTACAAACTCCCCTTCCCCCCAACCCGAGAGAAGAAGAGTTGTTGGACACTCGCAGATCCCGCCAAACCTCTTTCCACCACCAAGAAGACTTCGTTGACCTTCCCAAGCATCCCCTGCACCTCCGATAATCTCTATTCCCATAGACCCTACTCAGGAGCACACAGGTTTCTCTACTCCAAGAGACCCATCCCCAATTGAGTTATCTCCTACTCATCTTAGTGCAATGACTCACCAACCAGCCACAACCTCAGCCGGACCCCCACCTACTCCTACCACGGTCACTCCACCTACGACGAAGAAATCGGAAATTCGAGCTGGATGCCCCGACGCATTCAGCGGGAAAGCGGAAGATGCCAAAAGATGGTTCCGAGCCATGAAAGCATACTTCATGTTAAATCATGAAGTATACAATGAATTGGCCCAGATAGTAATCCTTCTTAACAATATGAAAACTGGACTCGCAGCAACCTTCGCAGAAGCCTGGTATCAGAAACTGGACGACACAGCACAAGGAAAAATCAACATCACCTTCAACGACCTAGAGAAAGACTTCTTCACAACCTTCTCTCCAGGTGATGCTCAGGCCGATGCACGATCTAAGCTTTATGCTTTGAGACAGGGCAGAGGGACTTTCCCAAACTTCAGAGCCCAATTTGAACTACTAGTAGCCAACGCAGGAATGTTGCATCAAGACACGATCTTGATTGATCTTCTCAGGGTCGCGGTAAATGGGGATATTGTAAATCTGATGACCGCAGTCGACCCTGCCCCTGAAAAATGGGTGAAATGGATGGAAAAGGCTGCGCAATTTGACCAAATACGAACTAGGACCCAACACCTTCGATTAGGCCAAACTCGCCCAGAACAGGGATCCCCCAGAAATCATAGAGATCCAAACGCGATGGAAATCGATACCATCAGACTTTCCCCAACAGAGAGGGCTGAACACATGAAGAATAACAAATGTTTCATTTGTCATCGAGTAGGATGTTCCACTAGAAACCATCGGACCAACCGATCAAACTTTAGGGGGAAAACGAGAGAAAGGGATTACAGGAAAGCACCTTCCTCATCTAGAAATGCCCCGGCTACTCGAGTATTACAGGCAGACGATCCTGTCCAGAAATTCCTGAACAATCACCAGGTCACTGGAGCAGAAGCAGTCAAAGTTCTTGAAATCTGCTTCGCGAAAGACGAAGAAACAGATACCAGTGGAGCAACCTCTAGTCAAAAAGATGAGGAGGATTTTTGAAGGGGAAAGGTGTTTCAGCGTCACCAATCCCCACAACTGTTATTCCTGTAATTGTATCACCAATCACAGATCGAGCAATCCGACTCCCTATTCTATTAAGAGAAGAAGAAACAGGAAAAATCACTGAAATATCCTCGCTTGTGGATAGTGGAGCAAGTAATTGCTTCATAAATAGGGAACTAGTAGAACAACTAGGCTTAAAAACCAAGAAACTAAAGATACCCATCAAAGCAACCAACGCTGATGGGACGGAAAACGAGAACAGACTTATACGATGAAAAGTGACCCTTTCTCTGACTATGGAAAATCTTATACTGGAAAACCAAGATTT
>JBBPTT010000936.1:0-14457 GCA_038094175.1 Boletellus aff. lepidospora
TCCATATATACCTAGCTGCCTGTACAGTAAATCCCCACTCTTGCTCTATGCAATACATGTGTACTTTGTGTCCCTTGAGTCCTCAGATCTCCCTCTGAGTCCTAGCCTCAGTTCTTCACCTCTGTCAGGAGTTTCTCTTGCTTTCCTTCAGTGTCTGGGATGGTGTTGACCTCTTAGTGAGAGTCCACCCCATTCACAGGTTGCTAGAGCAACACAAGTGTCCACTTAGTGTAACAAAAGAGCAAGAGTCTCCTTCACCCCTCCTACTTAGGAGCAGGGCTACCCCCTCAGTACATCCAAAAGAACCCATCCTTGTCAGCCCATCAGGCCACCCTCTGACTCAGGCTCTGACCAAGAGACCCCTCACTTACACCCAGCATCATTGCCCACAGAACCCACTCCCTGGGTTAATCCCTTCACACATCTTCAGCCCTCAGCCCCAACTTCCTCTAGGAGTATCCCAGGATCAACCCAGTCAATCAATCCAGTGCTCCACCCTCACCCCCAGTCCCCAGCCCCTAGCCCACAGAACCCTGAACTCCCTCCTTCTTGAGTCCAGACCCCAGTGAACCCCACCACTCTGGTACCTCCTGCACCCCCTGCACCCCCAGTCCTTGCACTCCCTGCCCCACCAGCCACTCCACCAGTGCTTCCTCCCACTACCATGGCAACCACTAAGTCTGAGCTCAAGGCAGCCTTGCCAGTGGACTTCAATGGAGAGCCTAGCAAAGCCATTCGCTGGATCAAGGTCATGAAGGCCTACTTTCGCATCAATCCCACTCTGTACTCAGATGAGTCCAAGATCCTCACTTGCCTCAACAAGATGAGCAAGGGACAAGGCATCTCCTTCTCAGAGATGTGGTATGACAGGATGACTGATGCATCCATTGCTTCCACAGAAAAAACCTTCAATAGATTCACTTCCAACTTTGAGACCACCTTTTTCCCCTTTGATATAAAGACCACTGCCCACCTAGAACTTGCCAATCTCCATCAGAAGTCTACCAAGACTGACAATGGTTTCCAGAAATATGTCACTGACTTCCAGAATCTTGCTGCCAAGGCAGGGATCACCGACAATGCTACACTTATTTACATGATCACAGAAGGGTTGGACAAGGACATCACCACCCTCATACTCTCTATGTCAACTGTCCCCACCACCATCATCGAATGGATAGAGAAGGCCAAGACCTTCTACACCCAGGTGGCTCACATCGCTGCCCTAAAGAGAGGAAATCATTGCCCCTAGCTCTTCTCTTCATTCTCCCACTCTACCACCCCTGATCCAAATGCTATGGATGTGGATGCTCTCAGAGTGTCCAAAATTACTCCTGTTGAATGAGCTAAGTGTATCAAGGAAGGTCATTGCTTCCACTGTAGAAAACCAGGCCACAATCCCCTCCAATGCAAGACCTTCCCTACCTCTAAGCCTCGCCCCCAGAACATCCAAGCTGTCTCCACCTCAACCCAGCCATCTCCAACCACCTCTACTACCCCCAAATCCTCTGCCCTCAAGTCCTACATGGCTCAGCTACACTCCTCTGGAAAGGAGGAAGGTGAAATTCTTCAAACTCTCAAGCTCTGCTTTGAGGAGAATGAGGGAGAGTTGGTTGCCACCTTAGACACTCAGGATTTTTGAATAGGGAAGCTGCCTCAATGTCTCACTTCCCTCATGTACTTGTAGGACTACCCAATGAATGAACTGTGTCTCCCTGTTTGCCTACAAGTAAACTCTCAAATCATTGACACTATTGCCCTTGTGGATTGTGGGGCAACCAGAAATTTCATTGATGCAAGCTTAGTCCCTTGTCTTCATTCAGGAATACAACCCCTTCCCCAGCCCCTCACTGCCACAAATGTTGATGGGACCCAGAATTGAAAGGGGACTATCAGATACACCATCTCGGCCAAAGCCCTCTTCCCCTCATTCTCTGATGATGTCAAGGTTATGGTAACCTCCCTGGGGAAGAAACAGATCATCCTTGGAACCTCCTGGTTGTGAAAATGGAATCCAAGCATTGATTTGGTCTTAAAGACTGTTACCATCTTGCCCACCCCTCCTCACTCTGTCAACAAGATAACCCTCTCAACCCAGTTAGCCCAACAGGAAGCTCCTAAGGAACAGGAGATTCCCAGCTGGTGTCAAGACTATGCAGATGTCTTCTCAGAGAAAACCTTCAATACCCTTCCTCCTCATTGACCCTATGACCATGTCATTGATTTGAAGCCCTCCTTTGTTCCAAAGATTGCAAAGGTGTACCCCCTCAATCCAGTGGAGAAAGAGACCTGCAAGGCATTTGTGGAGGAAAACCTGAAAACTGGCAAGATCATCCCCTCAAAGTCGCCACAAGCTTCCCCTTTCTTCTTCGTACCAAAGAAGGATGGAACCCTTTGTCCATGCCAGGATTATTGCTACCTCAATGAGCATACCATTCACAATGCCTATCCTCTACCTCTTGTTGATGACCTCATTGATGACATGAAGGAGTCAACCATCTTCACCAAGCTAGACATTCATTGGGGTTACAACAACATTCACATCTGGGAGGAGGACCAATGGAAAGCAGCTTTCATCACCCCCCTTGGACTGTTTGAGCCCATTGTCATGTTCTTCAGATTTAACAACACTCCCCCCACCTTCCAAAGCTTCATGAATCACATCTCTGCAGATATCCTCACTGAGGGTTGGCTAAAAATCTACATGGATGACATTGGTATTCACACCAAGGATGACCTTCCCTTACTCATAAATGCACTGTTGGGTCTTCCAACACCTTAGGGAGCATGGCTTGTCCCTCAAGATTTCAAAATGCTCCTTTGATATGCCTAAAATGGAGTACCTGGGCATGATCATTGGTCAAGGAGTTGTGGAAATGGACCCAGTTAAGCTCTCTGCCATCGAAGACTGGAAACCCCCCACCTCAGTCAAAGGGATTCGAAGTTTCCTGGGCTTTGCCAACTTTTATTGCAAGTTTATCCCAAACTTTTCTAATGTGGTCACCCCCCTTGTCCTCCTCACTCGTAAAAATGAACCCTGGCTCTGGACTGCTCTGAAAGAGCAAGCATTTTCCACTCTCAAGTCCTTCTTCTCCTCTGCCCCAGTCCTCTCTCTCCCAGATCCCTCCAAGCCCTTTACCCTCATGACTGATGCATCTCTCCTAGCCACAGGAACTGTCCTTCTCCAAGTGGACATTAATGGAGACCTCCATCCCTATGCCTATTTTTCAAAGACCTTCAGCCCAGCTGAACAAAATTATGACATCTATGACTGGGAGCTTCTAGCTGTTATCCTGGCATTGTAGGAATGGTGCTACTACCTCCTTGGCACCCCCAACTCTGTCTCCATCATCACTGACCATCAAAACCTCTCCTACCTGAAGGATCTTCACAAACTATCTTGTTGACAAGCATGCTGGTCTCTCTTCTTACAGGACTTTGACATTCTCTGGAAAGTGACTCTGGGAACTCAGATGGGACCAGTGGATGCTCTCTCTTGCAAGGACATGATAGACACCTCCTCTGATAACATTGCCCCCATTATCTTTGAACCTGCTGTCATCTCTGCTTTTAACCTTTTACTTGCCCAACATATCCAATCCTCTTCTGCTTCTGACCCCCTTGTTTTGCAAGCAGTAAATGCCCTTCAGGATGGATCTCCCCTCTTCCCTTGCTCCTCCCTCTTGGACTGGTCACTGGATGATGGCAAGCTTTACTTTCGAGATTGCCTGTATGTCCCACCTGATGCTTGCTCCCCTCTGTTGCACTCTCTACATGTTACACTTGTGTAGAGTTATCTAGCAAGGTCAAAGGTTTGATCTACGATCAGAACCAATGAAAGCAACTAGTCAAGCACACACTCTGAGGTGTAGTGTGAGGACACAAGAAGATCTCTCTAACTGCAACAGGCAGCTTCGAGGTGGCCAGATAACTACACATAAATTGTGTAGAACTAGCTAAAGAACTATTCATACAGGTCACAAGTCTTATATACCACTAAGCATTGGCTATGACTAAGAATCGGCCGATGAGGCATCATTGTCAATGACCAAGTTACTGCAGTAGTCAGGGGTGAGGTGGAATATGAGATGATGCAAGAGAATCATCTTGGGAGGAAAGTGTCCAAAATAGAAATGGGCGCATCAAGATCAAAAGAGAAATGGGGTGGCATAGCAACAGGATAAGATCCAGAAGGGAGATGGCCATCAGAAGAAGATACGAGATCTGAAGTATAGATTGGTAGAGAAGAAAAACTCATCAATGACATTCCTTGTCGCATGGGTCTATTTGTGGTGGCATTTCTTGTAACACTGCACTCCTCACCCACCTCTGGCCATACTGGCCAGTTTCACACCAAGGCCCTTGTTGAGAGAGATTTCTGGTGGCATGGTCTCACCACCTTTGCCAGGAACTTTGTTGCTGGTTGTGCCATCTGCCAGCAATCCAAGGTTAACACCCACCCCACCATTCCCCCAGTCTCCTCCATTCCCTCATCTTCCCTCTTGCCCTTCAAACAACTCTCTGTTGATCTGATCACCGATCTCCCTCCTTCCTCTGGCTTTCATTCTGTCATGGTTGTAGTCAACCATGGGCTTACAAAGGGGGTAATTCTCCTCCCTTGCAACAAAACCATTGATGCTGCCAGAGTAGCTAAGCTCTTCTTTGACAATGTGTTCAAATGGTTTGGACTACATGACTCAGTTACCTCTTACAGAGGCCCCCAATTTGCTTCTGCCTTTGCCCAGGAGTTACCTCGACTCCTCCAATATGACACTTGCCTATCAACTGCCTACCACCCCCAAACTGATGGCCAAACTGAGCAGACCAACCAGGAACTTGAAACCTACCTCTGCATCTTCTGCTCCAATAACCTGAGTGCCTGCTCTGAGTTCCTGAAAACTGCTGAGTTCCATGACAACTCTGTCCCCCATAGCTCCACTAAAACATTGCCATTCTCTCTCCTTTTGGGCTATGAACCCCACTCTGATCCTGCCCTTGGAAAGACTTTCCTCCCAGCCCTCTCTGATCGCCTCTCCTCACTCTCTCAGGCAAGAGAAGAAGCTCTTGCTGCCCATGAGTCTGCTAGACTAGCAATGACTAGACACTCCACCCACTCATTTTCCCCCTGGAAGGTAGGAGATAAGGTTTGGCTCGAAGCCACCAATCCCCACATTCCTTACACTTCCAGGAAACTCACTCCCAAGAGACATGGTCCCTTTGAGATCTCCCAAGTTCTATCCCCACTCACCTATTGCCTTTGCTTACCCCCACTTGGAAGATACATGATGTCTTCCATACCATCCTCCTCTCCTCATTCAAGCAAACCGAAGCATATGGTCTCTCCTTTGTTAGACCTCCTCCGGACATCATTGACAATGAGGAGGAATATGAAGTTGAGGCTATTCTTACACACAAGGGCCCCCCTGGCCACTACAGGTACCTGACCACATGGAAAGGGTACAGCCCCTCAGAGAATACTTGGGAACCCAAGGGTAATCTCTGTCATGCACAGGATTTGCTGACTCAATACAAGAAAGCTCACCATCTGTAAACCCCTTGTAGCCTCACCTTCACCTCCTCAAGTGCATGCCAGAGCTCGCTCACCACTTCTTCCCCCTCATATCTGCTCTTGTCTTCATCCTTCTGACCACCACCTTTTTCACCCTCTACTGGACCTTGGTTCCCAAATAAACCTCCCCTCAGTGTAGTTTCACTTTTAACATGTCCACACACTCCTCATCTTCATCCTCCTCCCACAAGACCTCTCCTTTTCACTCAGTGGCAGTTCAACCCACCTACCTGCCCAGGCATGCTGCTCATACCCTCTATGCTGCCATCCTGGTGGACCCTACTCTAGTCTCAGTCATTAAGAGACTTCCCCTGTACAAAGAAGATGAGATATTGCAGGAACTTGTATGCTTATTCTTTAACATTACTTGGGTTCAATCTTTGCACTTTCAAGCTGTACCTTCTGACCTACCACTTCACCTTAACATCAATCACCTTTCCAAGAATGTCCTATCCATCCTTCACCTCCATGGCTTTCATGTATTTGTTTCCCAGATTCCCCCTTGAGCTATTTTCCCTACCTTTCATTGTGTTTTCTGTTCTCTTTCAGTTGCAGAAAGAGATCTTTACATAGAACAAGTCTGTTCCCTCTCTTGCCCTCCTTGCAGCTTGTCCTCTGAAGCCTCCCCCATCTCCCAAGCCCCTCTACCAATCAGGCTACCACTTATTGAACACCTTTCCTCTCCACCTCCCTCTCCCACTCACTCAGTTTCCCCTACTCTCGTTGATATCCATGAGCTAATGTCCTCATTATCCGATTCTCCTTTGGAAGTTGATAAAGAAATTTGAGCTCAAAACTGCTCCCACCTCTTTTATCTCCCTGATGGTCAAGCTGTACTATCTTCCCCTCATCAGGTCATTGAGTCTCCTCTCATCCATCATCCTGCCACTGCCTCTTCTAGCTGCTTTCACTGTCATCAGCTGGGACACTATCTTGAGGATTGCCAGCAGTACTTGTTGAAATTATTATTTAGTTTTACTATTTGCACTACTCATGATTAAATACTTAGAGGACTGGACTCATAAAGTCCAATCATTCTAGGTTCCTTTCTAGAACCTTCCATTGTTCTGCTTATGGATATAGGCATTACATACAAGTCGAACATGTGTTTCACACATCTTTCACACACGTTTGACATTCAGGCCAATGGCCTTTATTCCTCATTACTGTGGACTGTTAAAGCTCCACTTTAACCTTACCTTCTGTATCTATTTAGTCCTTGGGAAATTTCCCTCAAATATTAGAAGAGTCTCCTCTCTCTCTTGAGCATATTCCTTCACTCACACCATCAACACCAGCACCTATCCAAGTGCTCACTTGGTCGCATCTCTGTTCTCAGATATAAACAAGTGAGTCTCACACTTGTTGGGTTCCATTCCCCTCGCTGTCCCTCGGTCTGCCCCTTCTTTGAAGAGGTCCTGCTGCCCCTTCAAAAGACTACCGAATCACTGACTTTGGCGCTAGCAATCCCAATGCCATGCCGGACAGGCGACAGTTCTACATTGCTGACATCAAAGAACATTTATGTCCCTCTGTTAACTTGCTGTGCGATCACTATCGTCAATGCATACTTGCTTGCATGAAAGCCACAGCTAGGCCCACCAATATGAGATGGTTTGACCCAGACATCAATCTCGGTCTGGATGGCTTTAACCTTGAGGAGGGAAGTTGGTGGTCAGGTCCTGAGGGCAAGGAACAAATGGAAGTAGAGTTGGCTGCTTGTCTTCACCACACCCTGGTTTCTTATGCTCAAGATGATCAAACCCTGTATAGTAGGTCACACTGAGGTTGCAGATGACACTCATACATTCCTACACCCATAGACCCTTGCAGAGCAGTCCTCCCTCCTCCACCTCCTGCATCCTCTTAGGTTGAGAATGTATGCCAAGAACTCCTTATGGCAGGCTGAGAACCTCAAAGTTGTGTTCAGGTAGGAATGTGAGTGGGAACACACTGAATGTGAACAGTGGCAAGTCATGTGAGAGCAGCACTTGATCGCTACAGACATGACCATGGATGTCAACGTGGGTGGCACAATGGGTGGAACCAGAGCTGGGGAGGGAGAGGGAGAGGACAATCTTGAGGATGCTACCCTACATCTTAGTACCCCCCTGCCAGTGGTTCGACAATCCCCAGGTCCCTGCCATGCAATGGAGCGCTGGTATATGTTACAGCACGACTTTTCGCACTTATGCTACATCCCTTTCTTCTCTTATCTTATCTTATCACACTACATTACTTAAGCATCTAGGACACAATAACACGCTTTCTTTTTACTATAGATTCTATGACTCATCCTGTGTGTGCACAGCTTCCTTTTCATTTCTGTCCTGTGCATGGCTATACATTCTTCCATTCCATGATGTCACACCATGCGGATTCCTCATTGTCCTCCTCATGTTAATCCATGCATTGTCCACACTGCCTAGCGCAGCCTCATGACTCCACTCCATTGTTCTCTCATATTTAGACGTATATCGGTAGATCTGGCCAACACATGTACAAACATATGTAGTCCTATATAAACCCGAGGGACTTGGCTGGAATCCCCAGTCAAGTTCACTTGGATCTTACCACTTCCACCAAGTCCTCCTCTCTCATCTGCTCACTTTGCCCTCCACTTGTGGTTGGGTTTTAGAAGTGTTTCACTTGAACTTGACTGTCATAACCAAGCCTGGCAGACGTCACCCCCTTGGCAGAAGAACGTTACTGTACCTTTAACAAGGAGTAGCTAGAAGTGAGCGTCATATATGGGCACCACTAACAAGTGGCGTAGTGCTCAGGCGTACCTGGAGAAAAGTACTCACAGGACTTAGTGTGCTCATCAGACAGGCTCAGATGCAGCTTGGATGCACAGCAGGCAGTGCCAAGACCCAGCTCTCAATACACGGGTGAAACCGTCGACCCGTTCAAATCAGAAGAAGTGCAATCAGCCGCCCTTACCTTACTCGCCTTCAATTGCTGCACAGACACCCCAGGGAGCGAAGGATCCCTGAGTTCTTATGAAACCCTCCCAGATCTGAGATATCCCAAACCAGCAGATCTGCTCTGGGAACTAGCTGGTATGCCGGAGGTATACAACGCATTGCGATTAGAAAATCTTGGGGAGGTTTTATTGCTGGAAGTTGAGAGGATCATCAGAGAAGGATACAACCTAAGAGAAAGGTCTAGCCCCCTCCCATCCCTTACACCCTCACCAGAGCCGGAGGGAAGAAGAAACCCCACGCCAGAAGGTTGGCACTACCCCTATTGTGAAAGAGAGCCACACACCTACCAGAACGCACCTCTTCCCCGCTTATGCCCATGAGATCGCTTAAAGACTCATTACTTCCCTTATTCACGACCCTTCCCCAAGTAGTCTTATACAATGGATCTTGACCAGATCGTTGCCCAGATCGAGCAACAGGCTCAATTCCTCCAGCAGCAGCAGGCCACCCTCGAGCTGCAACAACAGAGAATTAATGAGTTCATGACACAAAGGGACCAAGTGGTCCAGGCCCTGGTGGAAGCCACCGAGCAAGCTGCAGAAGCCAAAACCCGAGCCCAAGAAGCTGACCAACAGGTCAGAGAGTTCGTAGGAATACAAGGATGGCTGGGGGGACAACCAATGGGCCCTGCTCCCGCCACCAGCAAAATAGAAATATTCTCGGACCTGGGAGACTATGATGGGTCAAAGGTAAAATTTGAGGAATGGTGGACAAAGATGCAGGCTTGGCTAGATGCCAACCCTCGCTACTTTGCGGAGGTACCAATAGGAGAAAGCGAAGACGGAAACTTCGCCCCCATACTGGTCCACCCCACCAACAAGAACCGGGCGTATACAATCCTGTCTCAACTAAAGGGGCCGAAGGCTGGCTACTTTGCTCAGTCAGAGTTGGAACTGCTGGCCAACAACCAATCCACATTCGTGGACCCAGCAGTCCTAAAACAAGAAATAGAGGGACTATTCTGGCCGGTCCACTCCCGCAACTACACCCTGCAAAAAATCATGACACTGAAGCAAGGGGCCAGCGACATCAACACCTTCATTACCGTCTGGAGGGCCCTCCAGAACAGGGCAAAGGTTGATGAGATGTTTGGAGTGTATCTCCTGGAGCAAGGAGTCTCCGAGGAGATAAAGAAGGAACTTTACACAATGGGGCAAAGGCAAGCCTCCATCAATGGGACCCTCATGAAGATTAGGGAGATCAGCTGGCAATTTGAGGAATACTGGCTGGCAAACCAAAAGACGGCTCCCAGTCGCTTCGAGAAGAAGGCCAATGTGGTCACAACCTCCGCCCCTGCCCAGAAGGCCGGTGGTGGGTACCTATGTTTCAACTGCGGAAAGGAGGGACATGGCATTCAGGATTGCCTGAAACCCAAGATTGCCTGTCCCGATTGCAAATGGGTAGGAGGAGAGCACAAGAAAGAATGCCCCCGCGGCCAAAAGAAGGTCCGAACAGCCAAACAAGAGGCAACACAAACACCTATTGCCTCCTCCTCCTCTACCATGCCGGTTGGACAATGGGTCCAGGTCAAAGAAACTCCCACGCAGGTAAATGACCTGTGGAAAGCCCTTAGGGGCATGACCTTTGACCAGGCCCAAGAATATTTCGTATGAAGGGCCCAATCCCAACAGAAGGGAAAAGGCAAGGCAGCATGAGCAAACTGGGTGCTCCTGCTGCAGATTTTACATTTTTAAATTCCTTCTCTTCCTTGTATGGACTTAGCGATACTTCCATTTGCACAGATCTAGATGATCTGATGTCAGGGGCGTCTCATGATGAGTGCGGCACAGACTACACATGTGTGCTTAATTCCCCTAAAGAAATGAAAAGAATTATCACTAAAGGAGAAAAAATCCCGGAAGCCCTCTTCACACACAGCATGAGGCTGCCTAATGAGGTTAGGCTCAATATGAACATCACCACCTCCACCATGACCTCTTTCTTCCCCATTGCAGCCCTGCCAGACAGTGGTGCCAACGACACCTTCCTTGATGAAAAATGGGCCCTTGAGCATGGTATGAAGTTAAAGCCGCTCAAATGCCCCATTGCAATCTTTAATGTGGATGGCACGACGAACCGTGCTGGTGATATTGCCCACTCTGCAGATCTCCTTATCAAGTTTCAGGGTCACCGAGAGCGACTCATGGCCCAGGTGACTAAGCTAGGTGATAGTGCCCTAGTCATCAGGTTCAACTGGTTGCGCCACCATAACCCCGAGATCAATTGGAAGACCGGAGATCTCCACATGACACGATGTCCCACAAGCTGCAGAGTGCTCCAGGACCCCTCCTCGGCCTTGAGGGCCACATTTGACGAAGAACAGGATGAAGCGTGGGACACCTACCATGTCAGGGCTACCATGGACGAAAAACCAGAAAAGAAAAAGGAGACAGCTGAGGCCCTCATGCTGAAGCAGTACCATAAGTGGCTTAAGGTCTTTTCTCAGACGGAATTGGAAAGAATGCCAATCAGAAAGCTGTGGGACCATACCATAGATCTAAAAGACACGTTCGAACCGAAGAAAGGCCAAATTATTCCCCTATCTGCTCAGGAGCAGGAAGAAGTATCCTCTTTTATCGATGACCAGCTTAGAAAAGGGTATATTCGCCCCTCTAAATCCCCTCA
This sequence comes from Boletellus aff. lepidospora, assembly GCA_038094175.1. Taxonomy (NCBI): domain Eukaryota; kingdom Fungi; phylum Basidiomycota; class Agaricomycetes; order Boletales; family Boletaceae; genus Boletellus; species Boletellus aff. lepidospora. The sequence goes on from JBBPTT010000936.1 coordinate 11,182, forward strand.
GACCTCACCAGTCTTCTTTGTCCCTAAAAAGGATGGATGAAAGTGGATGGTCCAAGACTACCACTACATTAACGAACACACAGTGTGAAATAATTATCTGCTTCCCCTTATTTCACAGCTTGTGGATAAGCCCAAAGGAGCCAAGCTGTTTACGAAAATGGATCTGAGATGGAGGTATAATAATGTAAGAATCAAGGAAGGAGACGAATGGAAAGCTGCCTTCGTCTGCTTCAGAGGAGCCTTCGAACCACTGGTTATGTTCTTCGGCCTCTGCAACTCCCCCTTGACGTTCAAAGCCATGATGAATGAAATATTTGCAGACTTAGAGGATGTTGTCATTGTCTATATTGACGACCTCCTCATTTTCATGAAAACAGATGACCAAGCCGAACATGACAGGATCGTGAAGGAAGTACTCCATTGGCTAGAAGAAAATGATCTATTCGTAAAACTAGAAAAATGTTTCTTCTCCAAAAAGGAGGTAGAGTTCCTTGGGATGATCGTGGGAACAGACAGTATTCACATGGACGATACCAAAGTAGAAGCCATTCTGAAATGGCCTGTGCCGAAGAATCTCCGCGGAGTTTGTAGCTTTTTGGGGCTTGCAAACTTCTACAGACGTTTCATTCAAGACTATGCTCAGGTGGCTAGACCCCTGAATGATCTAACAAAAAAAGACACGCCCTTTATTTGGGCAGAAGCACAACAGACAGCATTCGACACGCTCAAGAAGAAGTTCACTACCACCTCTATTCTTGTCACCCCTGATCTAGACTCTGAACTTCGACTCAAGACCGACGCCTCTGATTACGCAACTGGTGCCATCCTTTCAGCAAAGGTAGACAACCAATGGCACCCAGTAGCCTTTTACTCTCACTCCATGAATGATGTAGAATGCAACTACCAGGTGTATGATAAAGAAATGTTGAGTGTTGTCTGCGCACTGGAGCAGTGGAGGCACTATCTGGAAGGTACATGCCACAAGTTTGAGATCTGGAATGACCACCAAAATCTCCAATGGTTTATGAGGAAACAGGACCTCAATTGTCAGCAAGCCCAATGGGCGCAGTACTTCTCCAGGTTTAACCACAAATGGGTTCATAAACCGGGAGCCACTATAACGAAAGTAGATGCCCTTTCATGCAGAGAAGATCATGCAGAGGGCATAGAAAAAGATAATGAAGGAATAACTATGATCTCCCTGGATGCCATCCAAGCCAGACTTGTGACGCTGCAGGATGATGGGGATTCTATTCTCAACCTTATTCGAATCGTGACGATGAAACTCCGTGAATCCCAAATCATGGACCTAGAGTCCCACGGTTCTGAAGTAAATGATAATGGAGTTTTTGTAAACGGAAAATCCCAGGTATTTGTCCCTGATGACGAAAGCTTACGCATGAAGGTGATGACAAAACATCACGACATGCCAGCAGCGGGACACCCTGGCAAAGATAAAACTTTAGATCTTATCTCTCGCTCCTATTTTTGGCCCAAGATGGCCGCAGATGTTTCAGAATATGTGGCTAGATGCCACACCTGCCAAAAAATGAAAACCAGAAATAAACCCCCAGCAGGTAAACTGCAACCCCTAGAGGCGGCTGAGCTGCTGTGGGTAGATGTGTCTGCAGATTTTATTACTGACCTCCCCCTCTCCAATGGCTTTGATGCGATTCTAGTGGTTGTGGACTGTTTCTCGAAAGAAGTATGCTTTATTTCTACAAGAAAAACTGCTTCTGCCCTTGATACGGCAAAGTTATACATTTCCCACGTATGGTCTAACCACGGACTCCCCCAGACTATTGTTTCTGACTGTGGACCCCAGTTTGCTTCGCAAGTCATGAAAGACCTCTGCAAGCGACTCGGGATTTTCCCAAAGCTATCTACTGCGCACCACCCACAAACTGATGGCCAGACGGAATGCGTTAACTGCGACCTCCATCAGTATCTCTGACTCTTTTGCTGTGACCACCAAATGGATTGGCCCGAGTGGCTCCCTATGGCACAGTTTGCGCACAATAATCACACATCGGCTTCTACCAAGAAGTCTCTGTTCAAAGTCACACAGACTTATGAACTGCAAATGGGTGTTGAGCCTGGCAGCTCTAAAGCCCCTGCCGCTGACATTTTATCCAATAAAATTGAAAAAACCTTTGATGAGGTTCAGGCTAACCTCTCCCTCGCACAGGACAGAATGTGCCAACAGACTGACAAGCATCGGTCAGAAGCCCCCTCTTATGCCCCCGGAGACCAGGTTCTCCTTGCCACAGATAACCTCCGCTTGATGTGGGAATTGAAAAAGATGTCTGAGAAATGGTTAGGACCTTTCTGGATTACTAAGCTCATTGGACCAAACACGGCCGAGCTGAAGCTTCCTAAGTCCATGAAAATCCACCCTGTTATTAATATTTCTCGTCTTAAACCATATCGGGAATGCCTCAATGGCCAACCCATCTCTCAGCCTGGCCCGGTCAATGTGACTGAGGACCAGGAGGATGAATATGAAGTAGACTTTATTGTAGACGTACGCCCTAAAGGTCGCGGATGGGAGTACCTCGTCCACTGGAGCGGCTACAGCGAGGACGGACGCACTTGGGAATCCAAATCTAATCTCTCCAACGCTCAGGCAGCCTTGGATGAATTCCACGAGAAAAACCCCAAACTCCTCCTATGTGCCAGCTTTCTCAACCGGTTTGCTGTCTACAACCCTTATGATGAACTGCCTTGCACTGTTGCCTGGTGCCATCAGCCAGGAGCCTGATGCATAGAAGGGGGGTGGTGTTACAGCACGACTTTTCACACTTATGCTACGTCCCTTTCTTCTCTTATCTTATCTTATCACACTACATTACTTAAGCATCTAGGACACAATAACATGCTTTCTTTTTACTATAGATTCTATGACTCATCCTGTGTGTGCACAGCTTCCTTTTCATTTCTGTCCTGTGCATGGCTATATGTTCTTCCATTCCATGATGTCACACCATGCGGATTCCTCATTGTCCTCCTCATGTTAATCCATGCATTGTCCATGCTGCCTAGCGCAGCCTCATGACTCCACTCCATTGTTCTCTCATATTTAGACATATATCGGTAGATCTGGCCAACACATGTACAAACATATGTAGTCCTATATAAACCTGAGGGACTTGGCTGGAATCCCCAGTCAAGTTCACTTGGATCTTGAAACACTTCTAAAACCCAACAACTAGTGTGGGCGAAGCGAGCAGGTGAGAGCGAAGAGGAACTTGGTAGAAGGGGAAGATCCAAGAGAAC
>JBBPTT010000937.1:0-14423 GCA_038094175.1 Boletellus aff. lepidospora
CGCACACGGCGATGCCCTTGGCGACGGCGTGCCCGCCCCCGCCGTCCTGCCCTTGTCAAAAAAACGCCGTGTGACCGTGGGCGCTATACCCCCTGCCGAACATGGCACGCCCATCCCGATCTCCCCTGTCCTCGCCTCGTTCCCCGCCCCAGACGAGTCCCTCCCCCGCCCCGTCGTCCCCAAGCACCCGCAAAAAACGCTCGTCGACCAGCGCCGTGACGGTCTGGCCGCAGCCGCCGGCCCAAGCCCTGGGAGCCTGCTCAGCGCGTCTCCCCCCGGCGATCAGCTGGCCACCTCAAAGCGAGCCCGGATGGGCCGCGTCAGTCCCACCGCGATATCCGTCGCGAGCCGTTGCGCTGGAAACCCGGTCGCATCGACCAGCCAGGCGACCAGTACCTCCGCCCGGCCGCTGACCCCGCCACCGCCCAGCCAACCGCCGACGGCACCCACGTCAGCCGAGCCGAGCTCCAAACTCCAGCCCGTCGCCGCCGCGCACTCGCTACCACCCCCGCCCATCAGCTTTGCGCGTCGCCGCGCTGCCCAGCCTGGTGGACGCAAAAAGAAACCCGCCGACATCGTGATCAGCCCCCGAGGTGCCGGCCCATCCGACCCCCTGGCGCCCGTCATCCAGAGCGCGCCGCCCGTCGCAGATCCTGGCCGTTTTCCAATGGCCATTCCCCGTCTGCCGCTGGTGATGAACAGCGCCCAGTCCACCCGACGGGTCGCCGGCAACGTGCCTCCGACGCCGACTCGGTTCGGTCTGCACGGCACCCCTGCGCCGTCGATCAGCTCGACCGCGCGGGCGGCGCACTCTCCCCCGAATCCGCCTGTGCCGATTACCGGTACGTTGGTGCCACCGACGCCGCATGCGCTGCAGCACCCTGGCTACAGCGGCGACAAGTCTGCCTTTCTGGCGCCGTTCGAGGTCTTTTACGACGCGCTCAACGACGCGAAGCAGCTCAAGGGCTGGTTGTCGGACCAGCTGCAAAAGTCGAACGCGCTGATGGTGTCGCTGAAGCAGCAGCAAGACAAGATGGACGAGACGGTGGAGGATTTGGTGGAGAAGCGCACGCGCGTGATGCGGGAGGAGATCACGATGCTCCGCCAGCGCATGGAATCGCTCGAAGAAGCGCTGCTCGCCGTCCGAGCCGAGTCCTCTGCTGCGACGGGCCAGGACAGCGTCGGGCATGGATACCCACAGGGTGGCAAGCACCACCACCAGAACGGGGCTGCGCCCGACTCTGCGTCGTCGACGCACCCTTTTCCCGCCCCGGAGGTGCGCAGACCGGACGCGATCATCAGGGTGATCTCTTCCGAAGGGGAGCGGGAGCAGCAGCAGCCGTCGGTGTCGCCGCCCGTGGAGGTCACGCGTCGGCCGGAAGGGCTGCATGGGCCATATGGGCTCGGTGGACACCATCGGAGCACCTCGGGCTCTCAGAAGGGGACGCCGCTCGTGCGGTCCCAGTCGAGCACAGGACGGCCGGGGGAGACGCGGGCTGCCTCGCGGCTGTGGTCGTATGGGAGCAGCAACCCGCCGGGCGTGGAACAGACGGCCTCGAGGGGCGACAAATCGTGAAGACGCCGCAGGACAGCTGGGCCTGCCAATTCGTTCGCCAGTAGCCAATTTTTTCCGAGAGTCGTGGACTATGTATCTCTGATTTATAGCTCGTTTTCTTGCGTCGCTTGCTATCGTATCCCGCTCAGACCCGGCATTCGTCGCTCGTCAGGTTGTATGATAGTTTGGGGATTGGCGCGTCGGGCGCTGGCTGGTTGGCGCGTGGCGATCTTTTTGGAATGAAGACGATACCCGATCGAAGGTTCAGCGATGCGGTGCGATGCGTTGCGGTGGCGCTGCTCAACTCCTTCCCAGACCACGACGACGACGACGACGACGACATGCTCGCGTCGCGTCTCTTCCGCCGCACCACCACCAGCTTCAGCGTCAGCACCACCACCAGAGCGTATGCGACCCGTCGCCCCGAAAAGCCCCCCGCGCGCTGCCCTGACCCGCTGCGCAACAGCGCCGTCACCCCGCTCGAGGGGGGCACGCTCTCGTTTATCCGCCGGCCACCTCCATCCGCACCGTCTCCCTTTTCGACCACGCTCGCACCTGCCTCGCCGCTCCTGCGGCCGGCGACGTCTGCGGACGCCCCACTTCCGCCTCTGCTGCGGCCGTCCGAGTACAAACCGGGGCCCGAGCGCCTGTCGAAAGAGGACGTCGAGCGACTACGGACGCTGAGACGGTCCAATCCGGACGTGTACAGCTGCGGCAAGCTCGCCAAGATGTTCAACTGCACGCCGAGCCTGGTCTCGCAGGTCGCCGCACTCCCGCGGCCCCTCCGCAAGGCGTTTGCACGGAAACGGCAGGACGAGGTGGACAGGGTCAGGGCCGGGTGGGGCGAGCGAAAGGCGACGCTGAGGGCGGTGAAGGAGAAACGCCGCACGTTTTGGTAGTCGCGACGGGACGAGGTTCGGGGCGAGTCGGATGCGTAGCCAAAACGAGAGGACCAGATTACGACTCATTCCTGGCCATGTCGGCCGCACCAGCCAAATGCAATCCCATGGCCTGCTTGCCGACTTTTTCCTCTCCCTTTTTCTACTTCGTGTCTGTCGCGCCCTCGCTCTTATGCCAGCGCTCCCCGTCCTCTTCCGTCCTACCACACGTCCCCTCGCGCGCACCTTTTCCGCCATGTCGGTTGCCAGATTCCCCCCCCACTTTGCCAACACGGACCACCGCCAGCGCTGTCTGGCCCAGCTCCGCTCCAAGTCGGTCTCGCTCGAAAAGTACATTTACCTCAACGGCCTCAAGGGCCGCGACGCCAACCTCTTTTATGACATTGTGCTCGGAAACATGTCGGTGCGCACCCCAGAGACACACCGTCGTCCCCGCCCAGCGTGACTGCGTCCCCAGGAAGTGATTCCCATCCTGTACACGCCCACCGTGAGCACCCCGCCTTCATGCTAGTCGTCTGACGTGCGTCTGACGCTCCCTCGAGGTCGGCGAAGCGTGCGTCAACTATTCCCACATCTGGCGTCGGCCAGAGGGCCTCTACGTCTCCATCCAAGACAAGGGCCGCATCCGCGACGTGCTTGCCTCGTGGCCCAACGTCCACGACGCCCGCATTGCTGTCGTCACCGACGGTGCGTTCTTCAGCGCTCATTTTCGTCGTGTTTCTCACCCCGACACACAAGGCTCCCGCATCCTCGGTCTCGGCGATCTCGGCGCAAACGGCTTGCCCATCAGCATCGGAAAACTGTATGCGTTTTTCTTTGTCGCCTCTGTCGCGCACACGCATGACCCACGCACGCTCTCGGCAGGGATCTCTACATTGCTGCCGCCGGCATCAAGCCTACCTCGACCGTGCGCCCCGGTTTTTTTTTTTTGTTCGTGCTGACGCGTCTCTCTCAACGTGATCGTTCAGGTCCCCATCTGCCTCGATCTCGGAACCAATACCCAGCGTTACCTCGAGGATCCGCTGTACATTGGCGTTCGTCGTTCCAGACCGGCCGTCGCAGAGGCAAGTCCACGCAGTCGGGACGTGCATTCATTTCTGCCCTAACGGGTCCTAGATGGACGAATTCATGGACGAGTTCATGCGAGCCGTCAAGGACGTGTTTCCGAACCTGATCGTCCAATTCGAGGACTTCTCGACCGACAACGCGTTCAGGTACCTCGACAGGTACCGTCACCAGTATCGCGTGTTCAACGACGACGTCCGTTTCCTTTTCTTTCCTAGACGCTTGTCCCCCGTTGATCTCGACAAAACAGATCCAAGGCACAGGGTCGGTCATCTTGTCCGGCTTCATCAACGCCGCACGTCTCTCGTCGGCCGCCTCGGGCAGAGATCTGGCGGACCACAGGATACTCTTCTTCGGCGCAGGATCTGCAGGCATTGGCGTCGCAAAGCAGCTCCTCTCGTTTTTCACCTCCCAAGGCCTCAGTCCCGAAGAGGCAAGGTCGCGGATTTACGTGAGCGCACGATCACACTCGACTTGGATCCGTGCTCAAGCGGTGATCATGCCAGACCGTCGACTCCAAGGGGCTGATCACAGCCGATCGCAAGGGCCTTCAGGAACACAAACAGTGTACGCACGCTCTTTGTCGCGGTCGCACGTCCGCACGCTGACTCGACCGGCCAGTCTTTTGCCGCACCGACTATGACGGTCCCCAGCTCACGAGCCTGGTCGACATCGTCAACTACGTCAAGCCTACCGCCCTGCTGGGTCTGAGCACGTCCAAGGTGCGTACCGTCCGATCCTCTGTTCTCCCCGTGTGCGCTCTCTCACGCCCCTCGAGAACGCGTTCACCGAGGAGGTCGTCAAGGCCATGGCTGCTCTCAACGCCCGGCCCACCATCTTCCCCCTTTCCAACCCTGTCCACCTCAGCGAAGTCGACTACCCAGATGCCGTCTCGTGGTACGCCCGATCGTCCCTTTTTTTTTTTTTTTTTGCGTCTCGTGCTCAGCTCCCTTTCAGGACGAACGGCAAGGTCATTTATGCGTCCGGCAGCCCGTACCAGCCTGTGACGCACGACGGGGTGAGATACGAACCTGGGCAGGGCAACAACATGTACATCTTCCCTGGCATCGGGCTCGGCTCCATCCTCTCCAAGACGCGCCATATCTCGGACGGCATGGTCGAACAGGCCGCCGTCGCGCTTGCATCGTCGCTGGACGCGGACGAACGCGCCGCGGACCTGGTGTACCCACGCCTCGTGCGCATTCGGGAACTCAGTGCGAGGATCGCGCTGGCCGTCATCCGACAGGCGCAGAAAGAGGTGAGCGACGAGGGTGGCCTCTGCATGGGATCTCACGTGTCACCAGGGGTTGGACGCAAACCGCTATCTCCGCACGCTTACCGACGAGGACCTGCTCGAGCTCATTCACGACAAGATGTGGCAACCGCCGACGCAGGTGCTCTCCGTTCAGCGTCTCTAGATACACTGGTGGGAGGAGAACGTGTTGTGCACGTGCTGCCTTGTGAGCACGGGGATCCCGGGGCGGTGGAATTTATTTTTGTAAAAATAAGTTGGATAGAATGCGTGCTCGCGGTGGTTCGAGTTTCCCATCTCGTTGGGCACCTCCCTTCAGGCGTCGGTCCCTGCGTCCAGCAAGCTGGGCCAGCTCCCGTCCCCACCCTGATCGCGTTTCCAGACGGCGATGCTGAACCTGTGGTTGACGCCCTTGAGCGAGGGAATGCACACGGCACCGCTGCCGCAACCGCCCGTGGTGGGCACGGGCACGAGATAAAACACCTCTTTGACGCGGGAGTGGAGCAGCGCCATGCTGCACATCAAACAGGGCTCGTGCGTGATGAAGAGCGTCAGGCCCGTCAAGAGGTATTGCGCGCCGTTGCTGTTGCGATCACCATCACCGTCGCCACCACCATCATCATCATGGCTGCCACCGCCACGGCCGCCATCATGATCGCCATCACCATCGGCAGCGCGACCGTCCTTGTCCTCGTGGCTGCCCTTTTCGGTCGCGTCCTCTCGCCGCGGCGTCCTCTTGCCCGTCGTGGACGGCGATGGCCGTGCTTGTCGGGTCGCACGATGAGCGCCGATCTGGCGAATGACGTCCAGCGCCGCGTGCCGCAGCGGATGGCACGTCGACCTGCGCGTGTCGCGCCCCCAAAACGAGCGGTCGAGCTGCCGTCGGTCGTCGCCCTCCTCCCAAGGCACCGGCACGTACGCGACGACGGGCAACTGTCACGATCACGATCATCATGTCGCCGGGGGAAGGGGGATCAAAACACGTTCGCGTGAGAGGGCAAGACGGACCTCGTCGGTGGCGAGCGCGATCGACGACGTGCTTCGTACGAGGTGCTGCACGGCGTCGCGCGCCCAGCGGACCTTGGCGTGCGTCCACGGTTCGGGCACCCATTTGCGTCTGGGGCAGTACGCGGTGGGCCAGTACGTGTTCTTGAGCGCGAGCGAGGTGGGCGTGCACGCAGGATGCCTCGGGACCGGGAGCTGGTACGGGGGCTCGAGACGGGGCGGTGACAGAGGGAGCGGGGGCGGGGTGGGGGTGGTGTCGAGGAGGAGCGTGGCGAGGGGACCTTGTCTGCGGACGCGCTTGAGGTGTGACAGCGCGTCCTTGTCGAGTCCAGACTGCTTCAGCCATCTGAGCGGCACGTTAGCACGACGGCGAGATCGAGAGGAAGGAGAAACATGGTCGACCTCAACATCGGGGCGATGTGCGTCTGGTCGGGCACGTCTACGACCCAGGCCTGGACTGTGCGAGGAGCGATGAGCGCGGGGAGGGGGCGGGGGTGCTGAATCGTGTGATTACCGAGTTCAAGATCGTCCAACCGCTCCTCCTCCTTTTCGAGGGAGAGTCTTTTCCAAGTGAACGGGAGGTCGGTCTCTTGGACGATCTCGTCCATGCTGGCGCGTCGATGTCGTCGTCGTCGATGAGCTGCGCTGCTGCCCCGGTGCGAGTGCCATGCGACCGTGAGTGGACTCGGTCGAGTGGCACCGCTTCAACTTGTGATGGCACCAAAACCGCCTGCGAGGCCGCTGCCAAACCTGCTGCTGGTCTCGCTCGTCCCCGTCGCGGCGTGGTTCGTCGTCCGCCCGCTCCTCGACCCTCCGCCTCCGCTCCCCGTCCTGTTTGCTTCCGTCGGGTTCTCTCTGTTTGCGTTCCTCGCCGCGCTCTACCTGGTGCCCGCCCTCGGCCCAACGCTCGTCCGCGCAAACCTCAAAGGAAGGGATCTCTTGAAGGTCTATTCGGACCCGATGTAAGCTCGTCTCGCGAGGCCTCCGAGCTCAGCGTTGACTCGGCGTGCACAGACCAGAGAGTCTGGGACTCGTCTGCGCTGCCGTCTACATCCTCTTGCTGATTCTATTCATTCCGTTTCCCTTTTCCGACGCCGTCAGCAGCCTCCCGGACAGTCGCAGGACGCTCGAGGGCCTCCAGGGCGTGGCCTCGCTGCATCATGAGGTGCGCCGTCGCAGTCCAGCGCAGCGCGTGTCGTTACCATCCCGAGCCTAGCTGTCCGTGTACCTCTCCTCGCTGCTGTCATTGTTGATGGCGACCATGCTGGGCTTTCTGGACGACGTTTTCGATATTCGGTGGAGGCACAAACTGCCAATACCCATCATCGCTGCGATACCCATGCTCATGGTGTACTATGCCGAAGGGGGCAACACACACGTGGTGGTGCCCATCCCTCTCAGGCGCTTCTTTGGCGCGCTGGTGAATCTGGGTTCGTGGGGACTGTGACGGTGCACCACGTCGCTGACGCCGCCGTCCAGGTCCACTCTACTACCTGTACATGTCACTGCTCTCGACGTTCACCACGAACAGCATCAACATCCTCGCGGGAATCAACGGCTCTGAAGTCAGTCAGGCGGTCATCATCGCCATATCGGTCATCCTGAACGACCTCCTGTATCTCCCATGGCCCGTGGATTTCAAGATACCCCTCCACCTCCTCGGCAGCCAAGCCGAGGTGGAGGTGGGAGGGGCCTGGCACGCCGGGATGTCCTATGGCAGTAGCGAGCTGGTAGGCAGACATCTGTTCAGCCTCTACTTTATGCTCCCCCTGTTGGGCGTCTGTCTCGGGTTCATGTACCACAACTGGTGCGTGGTCCGCTCACGTTCTCATGCCTGCGTTTGCTGACGGTCGTTTGCGCGTAGGTATCCTGCTCGCGCGTTTCCCGGCGACACGCTCTGTTATGTCACTGGAATGGCGTTTTCGGTCGTGGGGATACAGGGACACTTTTCAAAGACGCTGCTCTTGTTCTTCCTACCCCAGATATTCAATTTCGTCCTGTCGTGCCCGCAACTGTTTGGGCTGGTTCCGTGTCCAAGACACCGTGTGCCGAGGTTCGTTTGCGTGACCGATGGAGCGATGACATCTGAACCGTGTGGTGCTCGACAGGTTTGATCCGGACACCAATCTACTGCACCCCTCCAAGGCGCTGTTGCTGAAACCGCCGTCCAAGCTGGCGACGTTGGTTCTCCGGGTCTTGTCTACGCTTGGCTTCACGGACCTTACCGTCCATGCCGGAACCGGCCAGATCCTGGAAGCGACCAACTTGACGATCCTGAATGTCCTCCTCGTGCGGTTCGGCCCCATGTCCGAAAGACGACTCGTGCAGGTGCTGATGGGCGCCCAGGTACGTAGTGGCTGAATGCATGTGACCCGATTGGTGAGCGTGGACGAATAAACAGGTTGCCGGGAGTGTGCTGGCGTTCGTGGTGCGCTACGGGCTGGCTGGTCTCGTTTACGATGGCGACCGGAGGTAGTGCTAGCCCTGTGATAACCGTACAGCGTGCGTGGTCGTGTACAGAGTGGTGTAATTTTGGGAGATAATGCGGGCACGACGACGAGCCTGATGGAATCACATGCGAGACCTGGTCATGGTCCGCTCGTGAGTGGGTTTAAGAGCGACTCTTCGCTTGCCACGTCCCCCCGTGCGCTTCCTTCCCCCCGCTCACGATGGCAAGCTCAGAACGCGCCGCTTTCCAGGCCGAAGTGGCCCAGGTCGAGCAGTGGTTCAAGGTATGGCCCCTGATGGACCCCCTCGCCCGTCTTCACGCCCGCCCGAGCAGACCCCGCGCTTTGCACGCGCCAAACGACCGTACTCTGCCGCGCAGGTCGTCGCAAAGAGGGGAACGATCCCCATCAAGTATCCTTCCGACATCCAGGGAAAGAAGCTCTTTGCCCTCCTCTCCAAACACGCCCAGAACGGGACGCCGTCCCACACCTATGGCGCGTGAGTGTGCGCCCCCCCACACGCGATCGTGATCTTCCCCGGCTCACGTCGAGCAGGCTCGATCCCGTGCAGGTCACGCAGATGGCAAAGTACCTCGAGACCGTCTACGTTTCGGGGTGGCAGTCCTCCTCGACGGCGTCGAGCACCAACGAGCCCGGCCCCGACCTCGCCGGTGAGCCACCCCCACCCCCACCCCGAAAGCGAGCCATGTCTGACTGTGCGGACGGGCGGCAGACTACCCTTCAAACACCGTTCCGAACAAGGTGGAGCACCTCTTTATGGCACAGCTGTTCCACGATCGGAAACAGCGCGAGGCGCGTTCTCACATGCCCGATGCCGAACTCGCCTCGACGCCGCACATTGACTATCTCCGCCCCCTGATCGCCGACGCCGATACTGGCCATGGCGGCCTCACCGCCGTCATGAAGCTGGCCAAGATGTTCGTCGAGAAGGGCGCCGCGGGCATCCACATCGAGGACCAGGCGCCCGGCACCAAAAAGTGTGGGCACATGGCCGGCAAGGTGCTCGTCCCCGTCGCGGAGCACATCAACCGCCTCGTCGCGATCCGACTCCAGTTCGACATCATGGGCGTCGAGAACCTCATCATCGCACGCACCGACTCCGAGGCCGCCACGCTCATCACGTCCAACATCGATCCCCGAGACCACCCGTTCATCCTCGGCTCGACGAACCCGTCCCTCCCACCGCTCGCCACCGCCTTGCTCGAGGCCGAGTCGGCGGGCAAGTCTGGCGACGACCTGCAGGCCGTGGAGGATGCTTGGGTCGCTTCTGCAAACCTCCAGCTCTTCTCAGAGACGCTGGCAAACGCCCTCCCACGGCACGCCGTACAGCAGTTCCTCGACCGGGTGTCGCATGCGTCGTATCCGCAAGCGGTCGCCATCGCTCAGAAAGAGTTTGGACTCAAGGACGTTCCCTACTGGGACTGGGACACGCCGAGAACCCGCGAGGGGTACTACCGCTACCAGGGCGGCACCAAGTGTGCGATCATGCGCGCCATCGAGTTTGCGCCATACGCAGACGCGCTGTGGATGGAGACCAAGAAACCCATCCTTGCGCAGGCGCGCGAGTTTGCACACGGCGTGCATGCGGCGCGTCCTGGCCACTGGCTCGCGTACAACCTCAGCCCTTCCTTCAACTGGGAGGCTGCCGGCCTCACCCCGAGAGACACGAAAGACTACGTCTGGGAACTCGGAAAGCTCGGCTTCTGCTGGCAGTTCATCACGGTGGGGTTCACGACCAGTGCCGAGCGGCGGACGATGCACTGACTCGACTCTCGTTTCAAGCTCGGCGGTTTGCACTCCAACGCGTTCATTAGCGATCACTTTGCGGGCGCGTTTGCAAAGGAGGGCATGAAAGCCTATGTCGAGATCGTGCAGAGCAGGGAGCGAGAGCTTGGTTGCGACGTACTGACGCATCAAAAGGTGCGTGCTACCTCTGTAGATCGCGCCTCTTTTTTGCTCACTTCGAGTGCAGTGGAGTGGTGCCGACTATGCCGACAATCTGATCAAGACTGTCACCGGGGGGATCTCGTCGACGGCAGCGATGGGCAAGGGCGTCACAGAGGACCAGTTCAAGGCGAAGCTATGATGGTCCAAAATCACTTTACATTTATGACACGTTTCTTGGTTATCTGTATCATCTGCGTCATCTGTAACATCTCACGTTATGATTTCGGCCCCAACCTTGTCTGTTTGAGATCTGGTAGTAACCTCGGCCTGTGGTGCTTTAGACGAGCACACAGAACGACGGGTTTCGCGACAGCCTGAGGCGCCTTTGCTTGCCTTGAGCTCTGCACCAAGCTTGTAGTATCCCGTCACCTTGAGGACGGATAGGTCACCAGCTATGGCCGTTCCCCAGGGATATGGTCTACAAGAGAGTGTACTACAGTAAAACGGTGTCGGTCATGCCGGCTGCCAGCTTCTCGGCTCGCGATCCATTCATCTGCCGGCATCGTGCCCTTTCCATCCGCGAAAGACCGTGCACTCGGCGCGTACGACGTCCTACCTTTGTCCTCGAAAAAGAATGCCACGACCGACACCGATCGCGCGGATGCTTGGCTTCCTGATCACTCTCATGTGCGCCCTCCTGGACCGGGCAGGCCGAGGTCCGTCAGAACAGTCCACGCCTGCCCTGGAAATTCGAGGACGCGTTGTTCAGGCGGCTTGGAGGGTGCTTTCCAGTGACGCGGCTCGTCCTTGAACCATTCGACGTCCGTCCGCGTCGCTGAACAAGCATCGGGCCTAGTTGCCAACGTCCTGCCCAGCTGGAAAGCTCAGAGGGCGAACTTCAATCTCGTCTGATCGCCTCGGTCGCCCCATCGCTTGAAAGAAACGAGAAAAGGCTGGAGGTGCCTGTCAGAGAAACACCGAGGGATCATAGGACGGCAAAGGCTTCTAGTTCGTGGCATATCGCAACGCTTTGGAACGACGCTCGAAGCGCGTTCCCTCTCACAAGCTCTGGTTCGAGACGGTTTCAAATGTGCAGCAGTAACAGGCATATATATATACGACAGGCGAGCGGACGCACCCGAGGGCAAGGTGTACACGGCGTTGGCACACGTCTCGCCAGAGTCGACCTGTTTCGAGTAGGGGGCCGACATGTCCAATGCGTCCACGAGTTCTCCAGCTTTCTTTTGTTAGCGTCCAGCGCCGACGAAACGTTCGTTTCGACTAGATGGATGCCTCTGCTTCGGCTTTGGCAGTTTGACGGCGTTTCGGTCGCGACGCGGACAAGCCGAATGGCCCGAAAGCGCATTACTTTCCGCAATGTCATAACCGTGCAACACGGTGTCCGTGATGCGTTTGACCGCTTGAAAGTGTGGTTTGAGAGTGCGGTGAGTGCCATCATCGGTAGCTAGGCGGCCCCTAGTGGTCCTGTCTCACAGCCTAGAGCGTTGCGAACTGCTACCGTGCACACGGTGTAGCAGCCACCTCTGAACTCTTCCTCGCACCTCGCTCAGAGGTGGCCCATCTTTCTGGTGCTGGCGAATATATCGACAGGTTTGATCGTGACACGGATGATTTAGACGTATTGGCTACCGACGGCGGTTCATTTGTTGTTCTGGCACGCGCCATCATGAAGTCGACGCCCCGCATCGTCCGAAGTGCAGCATGAAATACGTGTATCATTGAACTACAGTCGATTCCTTTGTAACCTGTTTTTACATTATGGACGCAAGGCGACTTGAACTGTCAGTCGTGCCCTCGCTTTTTTTTTTCTTTAAAGACTCGATTCAAGCGCTAGGAGGACTTGTCGGATGTATGAATAGCATTGCACGACCTCGGCCAACAACTACTTGGGACACCCACCCCCGTTCCTTTACGCCCTACCTGCTGACGTCCACCTCGGATTGTTCGACTCGATACCTCCAACGCCTCCTTCATATACACCGTCAGTCGTCAACTCCAGCGTGGGCGATACCTGGACGGGTTCCATGGCCCACAGAGCCACCGCGACGGTGCTGGCAAATCGTCAGGAAACACAACGAGAGCCTTGATTAGACAGATCGACGCACTTGGCACCATTATAATCGAGAATACCTTGCGGAACAGGGAATTTGTGCTGCGGCCTTTGAGCATCTCATGTCAGTCCATCGAGGACTCGGACGCCAACGCCGAGGTGCACTCACCCGAGGTTCGCCACTCTCTTTCCCATCATCCACCCGTTCACGTACAGTTGGGCACGGTAAGGCTGGAAAGATTGGTCAAACGTGAACGACATGGGGACGTCAAGTTCCTCAGAGATGTGGAGGTCGAATGTCGTCACGAAAAATCCGACTCCTGCGGCAGGATCGGGAAGGCCTTTGGAAAGATCCCTCGTCTTCCATGACGAGGTATCATATCCCGGAAGGTGCCAACCCAATCGCTCACCGTAGAGGCCACCTTCGTTGAGAACGCCCCTGACTTTGTCTGGGAAGCTGGATCGAGGATCAGTGCACAAGGTCTACGAGTACTCAAACATGAGACGAACTTTGAATAGCCTCCGACCTTGCCTTGTACTTTCCACTCGCCAAATTCGCCAACGTTGAGCGCAAACCCACGAACTCCTCGCGGCGACTTTTCTTCATCAACGTGTGCGTCTGCAAATTCCCATTAATTAATCGGGATGGCGAGTGTTGACAATCATACCTCCGTTCTCGTTCAGCCCCATGTTATCCTGGTCTAATTGTCAGTACGCTGTATAAACCATAAGATGCAACAAACCTGGAGAATAGTAATGACATTATCTTGGTTGCAACGAAGGGAGCCGGGTGGGAAGTAAAACTTCTCGTCAGTCTCTTCTAGGATGTTCCGGTTGTTGGTCGAACTTGGTAGGTTGTCTATCGTTAGCGTATCATCACAACAGTCGACAGAATCTTACTTTCCGTACGAAGTATTCAAAAATACATCGTTCACCCAGACGCTTGCGGCGAAAGCTGGTCAATGGAAATCTATCAGTCCTCCTTTTTGTTCGAAAAGACCTCGGAAACGAACCTTCACCGCCGTTAATGGAGAGATTAACAGATTTTGTGTCCTGCGTGGCAATGAAGTGTCCACGCCAAAGGACAATGTTCTCACAACTATTATATGCTCTGGCTTGACAAATGACGGTAGAAAGAACAATCACTTACAACTCGTAGTCGCAGCCATACAGAACACGCCCATCTCCATAGTATGGTTTGAAGGGTACGTTGGTTTTCGTGTGATTTGCAACCGTCCAGTGGGCATCTGAGAAATCAGGTTCGATCTCTGGCAAGCTACTTGCATACTTCCAGTTCGTCAACCGGGGGACAGCAATCCCCAATGCTGAGACGGAGGGAGATATCTGAGCGGTGAATCCACTTTGTTGAGTGACAGCAGTAGCCGCGATGTCTGCAGGGACAGGTATTTCATTCCAGGTCACGGCATTTATGGTGTCTGGTGCAATGACGATCAACCTCACGCCCTCGTACAGGTCACCACGAATAGCAAGTGTTGAGCCTGAAATTGTTGCATTTCGGACAAGGTAGGGCCCTCCGATCAGGACCGAAGTATTGGTGCCGTATTGCCAGTAACTCGCAAACGAATCTGATGGATCCGTAGGGATCTCTGGAGACCAGAAGGTGCCTGCGGTTACGGTGTCACTGTAAAGAACCAATTGTTCACTCGAATCCCAGACAGTCACAAGACCCTCTATTCCCGAAAGGAAGTTTATCGTCGAAACACCGTTGAGCGAGGTATGGGAAATATGGGTACTTCGAGCTTGCAGCCGTGGTGTTCCCGTGAGAGAAAGTGCAACTTCGTGCTCCTGCGTAGGGTCGCCATACAAGAACAGGACGTCTCTGTTACCGATTATGCCCGCATAAAGGACTTGCGCGGTGGAGTAGAGGACTCTGGACAACCCGAAGGAATAATCCGTGACAATCACTTTGGACTGCCGACCGCTGAGAGTGATCGAGGAAGCGACTCGTGGAATCTGGAACGAGCCAGCTGATGTGGTTACATTCAACTTGAAATTTGACGTTGCCCTGTGCGTGTTGCCCTTCAATATCACTCAACAATACATGATACTACTCACGCCGAGGTGGAATCACCCTGTCTGGCGATGAAGAACGATGTTCCTGTGTCAGGATTGGTCAACAAGGTGACAAACGCAGAATCATTCGTCGTCGCAATAACACCAGTGTGAGGGGCGCCGACAGAGTCGGTCGTATAAAACTCTG
>JBBPTT010000938.1:0-14387 GCA_038094175.1 Boletellus aff. lepidospora
GATCCATGTTCTACCACTGGAAGGCCTGCATTCGTGTGATCCCCGGCAACAGCAATGATTGTAAATAGAGCATTCGAGTAAATGAACCCCATCCGCGTGATCTCCGTTTGCTGCATCTTCAAATCGTCCTGGATGATGCACAACGAGTCTACCCACAGGTAGCGCTCTCCGATGACGCACTAGGGTTATTGCATCTCGGATCGTAGCTGGGATGGGCAATGAGCGCAGGCAACCTGGCTTCCGAAGATCGCGAGTATTCTCCAGGAGATGCCTGAATACAGCTGCTCTGCCCCAGACAGAGCTCAGAGCGACGTAGCGACACTTTGAGGGAGTATCCACGAGGCACAACTGCACCACGTCGATCACAAAGGCAGGGTCCTTGTGTCGTTTGATTAGAAGCTGCATGGAAGACATGCAGTCCTCTCCATGGTCGTGTTCACATTGGTGGAGCCACGTCCTCACGAGTGCTGCGTCTACCTGCGGGCCAACGGATCTTCCACCAACTGTGCTGAGTAATTTCTGTTCCGACTGCGTGGAGACAGAAGATCACTCGGTTCAGGGAACGATCTGGTTCTAGTCTCGGTTTCATTGTTTAGTATCGACCTGATCAGAGACCGAGTCATTACTAACCTGGAGCTGTAGAACATAGCGGCTTGAATGGCCATTCCTCTCTTCGTTTTCCCAAGGGAGAACTGGGCCAAATGATCTGGCTCGCCAGCGGCGGATCGAGGATGATAGAAACCTGTGAAATATGGAAATGTGTGATGTCGAGATATCTAGCGTCGGCACTGCTAGGTAACGCGAATCTGGCGTACTTATCAGTTTCTATTGTGCAGCATTCACCAACGAGGTCCGGGGGCTCTTTTTCTAGACATTCCGCGATCATTTCGCAAATATCGCAAGTAGAACGTCGGTTCTTGATTGCATCTATGGATCCGAGGTAGAGGTAGCCGAGGTAAGGTCCAACATTCCTACGCTCGATTGGGGGTTCTGAGCAAGGTAACGGATTGCGGCAAGAATGAATAGAATGCATGAGGTGTTGTGTGTTGAGCTGTGAGCATACCTCGCACAGTTTCGCAGTTGGGTCTAAACTTTCCATGATTCGGCCGATGACGGATTCCTTTCAGTCTAGAAACACAGCCACTTTCTGTCGTTGAAGGCTTTCCCAATCCTGCAAGTTCCAAAACAGATGTCAACAATATTTTCTTTCCAAAACGGGACTCGCCGCCAAAGACCGAACAATCTCGAAAGTCACCGAACAGTCAGCTGTTTGCTGGAAATGGTGAACTACGCCCGCGCACACGCATACTGTATTCTTCACTTCTCTGGAATGTTGCAGATAAAATTTCCAGGAATTATAAAAGGGGACCCTCCAGAGCTCGTCCCCTCACAACAACTTGACAAGCGACTTTCACACTAGCTCCAGTCTTACCTCGACGTTTACACTTCACAATGCCTTCTGCCCTCTTCTACTACGACCCCATCTCCGAATTTGACCGTCTTTTCGAAGATGCTCTCGGAAGTCGGCTCTCTCTCCGTGCTTTCCCCACAGGGGTCAAGCAAGCTGCACCCCAACACCGAGATGTGTACCGTCCAAGGTGATATATTTTTTCCTCTCTCTTAGTTGGGGAGCATTAAAGCCTTCATTTCCTCAGATTGGATATTCATGAATCCAAGGACAGGAACACGGTCACGGCGACGTTCGAGCTGCCCGGCTTGAAGCCTGACAGCGTCGCTGTCGAGATTCAGCAGAACCGCCTGACAGTATCTGGCGACAGCTCACCTGCGGAGGCCCCTGCCGACTCTCAACCCCAGCAGGAAGAGAGGACTTTTACCGTTCGTGAGCGCCACTCCGGCAAGTTCTCTCGCACGCTGCGGCTCCCACTCGGGATCAAGGTAAGAGCATTTTTCCAATACACAGAATTCTTCGGTGCTAGAATGCTGATTTGGGGCGTCACGTACAGCCCGAGGACGTCAAGGCCAAGATGGAGAGCGGCGTCCTGACGGTCACGTTCCCAAAGACTTTGCCCGATCAAGTGCCCACACGGATTATCATCCAGTGAAGCTTGGGCCGCACAGCGATGCTTAGCTTATTGAGACACAGAGAACGAGCAAGTCTCAGCGCATGATGTACTATTACACATGTAACGGCCGCTTGGTCCTAATCTCGTGTTTTCTCGTGTTGAGATAGTTTTGCAGGATCAGCCATCTGTAGTCGCAGTCTGTCTTTGTTGCACAACGCCGCCTTGATCTCCGTTTCCCTACTCGGTATGCTACACCATCTTTCCATTCGAGTGGCAAGAGAATCGTCTCACTCGTGCCACGCCCCGCAACTACGATAAAACCCTGTTGTACGATTTCGTGATTGCTGCCCCCGCTGCCCTTGCCCACAGCAGCGTTTGGATAGGGTTCAACGAGATCGTGTGCCGAAAAAGAATCGTACACTATCCCTTTCAGTCCTAGGCTCCAACTCCGGACTGTGACCATCATGGTCCCATGACCGGGTCAAGAGTACAGTTGGCCGACCTGGAGCCGCGACTCTTTCGGGGACGGAAACGCGAGCTTGCGAGATCCATCGCCGCCTCTCTGCCGCAATACAGTACTAGTATGTCTGCAGGGCAATTCAGTCCGGAGTACGATCGATCCTCGATCATAACTAGCTGACGGTTGTCGTCTACGATGCTGGATATGTTGAGCTGTGGGCATACTTAACAGAGTTTTGCGGTCGGGTCTGAGGTGCCCATGCCAGCTCAATCGATGACAAATCTCGACCAACCTAAGAATTGGACAGACGCCGGGAGGGAGCTTGGCAATGGCTTCTCTAATAAAAGTTGCATTTTAACCTAGCAACGTGCGAGCAGAAATTGAGTAGAACATCTACCATTACTACTGCTCAGCTGTAGCTGATCGTTGCTTGGGAGAAAAGAACAGGGCACGTTCCAAGAACGAGTCCCTGACATGATATCACATTTACACGGTATCGCACTGTAATACGCGCATCATGAAAACAACTTAGCTGAGGTCGGGGAGGACTCTACCTCGATTTCTTTCTCGTAGGTCGCGAGTCATCCCAGCGTAATCAATCGCCACTGCCTGTTCTTCACGAGTGCCCACCTCGCCGCATCAACCTCCGTTTTCCCTACTCGGTATGCCACCCCGTCCTCCCATTCAACCGCGAAAAGAATCAACACTCCCGCACCACGCCCAGCGACGACGACAAAGTCCTGCTGTACGACCTCAGGACGAGGACCGCCGCCACGGCTAACGAGGGCGTCTGGGTGGGGTTCAAGATTAGGAGTCACCGAAAAATCGTAGGTCGCCCCTCTCAGCCCCGGGCTCCAACCTCGGGCGACCTTCACGGTCCCATGACTGGTCCAGAAGTACAGCTGACCAATCCGGGGTTGGGATCGTGGTGAGAGAGACGGTGGCTGGGAGGGTTGATTGCTGCCTCCAGGTTGCAATATGGCACGAAGACGATCAGTAGGATACTTTGGTCCAGGGTATGACCGTTCCTTGATCGCAACTAGCTTGCGGTTGTTATCCACGATACTAAACTGGATAAGGGGGTGCACGTATTCCCCGTCGATGAGATCCCAGAGATGACTGGAGTCCTTTCCTCCTGACCAGGCTCCCCAACTCCAGGAAGGGATAGGGATCGTCTCTTTCGAGCCACTGCTTCCAAAGACCGGAACTTTGACGTGGTTTCGTGAAGAACGGCCGGTCAGCTCCCATGTCATCGCGTATGAAAAAAACCACCCAGGAAGGCTCCAGAAAAATGTGTCATTTTGAAGCGCTCCTAGAAACTCGGTGACGCCGTTGAATGCGTTCAAGATATCTGTTTCATATGACATGCGCCGCTGGCGGTAAACGTATAGTAGTTCATCATAGAGTTCGCAGTACTTCAATGGCGACAGCGATTTCCAGGATAGAGAGTCGGCATGGTAACCCCGTGGGAATGGCTTGTGCAACCAATTAATATCCCGAACCCCCTCCAGAGCTCGCTCCTCCGAGTACGAGGTCGTGCAACAGTTCCAGTAAACTTGGTTGTCCGAGAATACCAACAGCCTGTTGGACAATATCCGTTCCTGGAACGTCCATGCACGCTGTGCCCATGTTGTGTCGTTGATTCCGCTTTGTGTGAGGCGGATATCGATTACTGTTAAGAGATCACAGCTGGGAAGCCTCAGGAGCTTCTGTGTCTGCTGACGTGATCCACGCTCAATCCCCGGAAGGCCCGCATTTGCATGATCCCCGGCAGCAGCAATGATCGTAAACAGAGCGTTCGAATAAATGGATCCCATCCGCGTCATCTCCGTCTGCTGCATCTTCAAATCGTCCTGGATAATGCACAACGAGTCTACCCACAGGTAGCGCTCTCCAATGGCGCGCACTAGGGTTATTGCATCCCGGATCGTAGCTGGGATGGCCAACGAGCGCAAGCAACCTGGCTTTCGGAGATCACGAGTATTCTCCAGGAGATGCTTGAACACAGCTGCTCTGCCCCAGACATAGCTCAGAGCGACGTAGCGGCACTTTGAGGGAGTATCCACGAGGCACGATTGCACCACATCGATCACAAAGGCAGGCTCCTTGTGTCGATCGACGAGGAGCTGCATGGAAGACATGCAATCCTTTCCGTGCTCGTGTTCACATCGGTAGAGCCACGTCCTCACGAGTGCTGTGTCTACCTGCGGGCCAACGTATCTTCCGCCAATTGTGCTGAGTAACTTCTGTTCCGACTGCTTGGGGGCAGAAGGAAGATCACTTGATTCAAGGGACGATCTGGCTCTAGTCTTGGTTTTATTATTTAGTATCAACCCGACCATAGACCGAGTTATTACTCACCTGGAGTTGTAGGACATAGTGGCTTGCATTGCTCTTGCGTTGCCAAGGGAGAACGGGGCCGACGACCTGACTCCCCGACGGCGGATCGAAGATGACAGTAGCCTGTGTAAGATGGAAATGTGTGATCTTTGGGTCTCTAGTGCTGACGTTGCTCGGTAACGCGAATCTGCAATAATTTTCGGTTTCTGTTATGCGGCATTCACCAACGAGGTTCGGGGGTTCCCCATCCATGCGTTCTGCGATGAGTTTGCAAAGGTCACAGACAGAGCGCCGGTTCTTGACCGCATCTACGGACCCAAGGGAGAGGTAACCAGGGACACCTCCAGCATGACCGCGGTCAATCGAGGGCTCTGAGCAAGGTAAAGGGTTGCGACAGGGATGGATAGGATCCGCGAGGTGCTGTGTGTTGAGCTGTGAGCATGCTTTACAGAGTTTCGCGATCGGGTCTGAGGGGGCCATGCCAGCTCGACGACGATCGATAACGAATCCGGACCAACCTGGGAACTAGATAGACGCTGAGGCTCCTAATGCAGCTTGCATTTCAACATGGCGACATGTGGACAGATGCTGAGGGGAACGTGCGCCAACACCGTTCCGCTGTGGCTGGAGGTTGGGAGAAATGATGGCTTGTCCCAACGAGTCCCGCCCAAACGAAATCTGAATGTGGTATGACATTCACACAGTATCGACAGGCTCTCCGTCCTTCTTGCTTGTTCAGACCTTCCACTCTACAACTTACATCCAACGAGCAGACTACCCATATGAATTTTGGAGATGAATGCCGGGCGGACCACGGTGGTGCTACTGGTGTCGGTGAACTCTGCCACGTGGGTACGGGCATCGAAGTGAGACTGGCCCAAAAACTCCAACGTTTCAACAGCAGCCAACAAAGATCATGTCATGTCAGAGCTTGTCCACCAAGACGTGACCTCTGTGCCATGAGGATACCACTTCAGAACGCCGTTAGATGCGACGATCGCAGGGCTCACAAGAGATCGTGCATTGTCGAGTAGCAAGCGTTGACAAAGGACACACTTAGGTGCGCGACGACGAGGGACTAGCTGGCCTCCGACGGTTTGACAGTGATCGGGTCCCGTCGCTGCAACCATCGAGAATGATTAATCACGCGTGACGAACCTATCCTAGGGCGACGAACTGGTCGTTGCTGCGATGAATGCGCCATCGCTGGGCAAGCAATGGCTCATTCATCGACGATGGTGACTGCCATTGCTGTCGAGCATTTGCCTTCCATCGCCATCGCAAAAAAGAGGGCCGTCATCGAGTCGAAGGAATGCGACAAGGAGTCGGTCGTGGCCGTGATGGCAGCTGAGAAAGTTTGATAGTGCGAGTGTTGACAAAAACGGAACTACGCGGTGACAAGTGTCATGGGTTGGCTTCGTACGGCCTGAACTGCTTATCGTTCCATGGCTGCGTCTGCGTCTGCCGTCTCGACACCACTGCCCCCCGCAGAACCTATTCCATACTCCATAGCTGGCTGCTCGGAGCACAGCGGGCACTATGTCGCCGAAAACATCTTGGTCGATCGACCGCAAGACCAATCGAGTCGATGGAGTGGCGCGCAGCAACCGCCGAGCGTGAAACAGTGGATACTGCTCCGTCTGGAGACGTTGGGCATTGTCAGTTGAGTGCTTGTTCATCTCGCACGCCTGCCCCCTTGCGCTTTCGTGGGGACGGCCGTTGACATCGATACGACTATAGAAAGCATTACGTTTGGCAAGGTGCGCCAACGGCAATGTGCCAGGAAAGCCAGGTTTACGCTCACTTTGAAACGAACTACCCACCTACCCCCGTTTCTAGTTTCAGAGAAGTACGTCCGTGTTTCGTGTCTGTCCGTTTTGTCCCTGGGTTGATGTATGCGCGGCAGAACATCCTTGTAACATGAAAGAATTCAAACTCTACGTGGGTCTCAATCCAGACCACATGATCCAAGTCCTACACGCAGGCCTCCGAGATGACTCTAACCCGGAGACGGTATCGATCACACATGTCAACAAGGACGGCGTACCCTTTCCAACACGGTTCATTAAAATCGTTCCCCTGTCGTGAGCAGAGGGCGCTGTTTCATCGTTATCAACCTGACGTATGGGTACAGGGCACACGGACAGAGCTTTCATATCTCTATTTGGCATGTCTCCGTCGCAGGCGTTACGGAGCCTTCGTATGTGGAGCGCATCCGCGCGCGCTACGACGACGTAAGTCATTGATCTTCCATATATGCTTCTTCCTCTCCCAACGTGCGATGTTCTCTGGCGCCGTTTCTGATGTACGATATTCAATTGTGTTCCCGGGATGCTATAGCATCGCGAAACGGTCGTCCTTCGGCAGATTCTCAAGCATCTCCGCGAACGACGGCTCTTGACGCCTTACCAGGCCATCCTCGCTCGCTCTCAGATACGATTTGAACATCCCATTGTGACGGCGTTGCACACTGCCCTCGTCCTCCAAGGCAACTGGGATGACGCAGAGACGCTTCTCACCCAAGCGTCATCCACTGGCTTGTTCCAGTCCTACCTCCAATCCTGCCAGCCGCACGCTCGATGGCGGCGTTTGGACGGGGTCGACGCCGACGGGGACGCACCCTCGAAGCGCGGCGGACACGCCATGTGCATCGATCCCGACAACGGGCACATCTACCTCTTTGGGGGCTGGGACGGGTACAAGTCGCTCGACGACTTTTGGGTGTACGACATCCGTGCCGATCGGTGGCGCATCATCAGCCACAACACTGCGCTCGAGAAGAACGGGCCGATCGCGCGGAGTTGCCACAAGATGGCGTTCGACACCAAGTCGGGCTGCATCTATCTCCTCGGCCGGCTGGGTGACGGGGACATGATCCCCACGCGGCCCGAGGATGAGGAAGCGTTGAGACGGGCTGGCGACTCGGAGCGGGCAGGGCCGAGGGGCTCGACGGCGTACTGTTCCGAGTTTTATAGATACCACACGAGGGGGCTGGACGTGGGCAAGTGGGACTTGTTGTCCTTTGATACCGCGGTGAGCGTGTGCGTGGCACCATGACCACGGGCACTGACCAAGAGAGCAATATAGTCCTCGGGAGGTCCGCCGCTGATATTCGACCATCAGATGGTGATGGATTGCGAGGCGCAGGTATTGTACGTCTCTGGCGGCCGGGTCGCCGACGAGGGTTGGGACCCTCCCAAGTATTCGGGGTTGTATAGTTACAACGTCCGAACGAGCAAGTGGAAGTTGCTCCAGTGAGTCGATCGAAAGATCTATCTACTACACCGGTCGTGCTCAAGCACGCTGCTCGTCTTGTTCCTGCTCCGGATTTTTGTAGGCCAGTCCAATCGTCGGCCACATCAACCCCACAACCGACGCTCTTGCCCCGCTTTGGGCACTCGATGGTGCTTGACCCGCTCACGCACACGCTCTTTATCTTTGCAGGCCAACGGGACGAAAGGTACCTGTCGGACATGTACGCGTACGACATCGCGACCAACACTGTGTCGGAATTGTTCAGCAACTTTAGTGCGAGCGGTGGGCCGGACGCGTGTTTCACGCAGAGGGCAGTGATAGACGCCAGGTTGAAGGAGGTGTACGTGTACGTCCATTTTTCCTTCCTTTCGTCAACAATGCCGTTGGCGGGCTGACGCATCGTTCGTGGTTCGAAAAAAAAAGGTTTTGTGGACTCACGCGCGCACAGCAGTCTTCTGCGCTGACGGTGCTTCGGTCTGATGCGCCGAACTGGGTGTATCAGTACACGGGCCCGTCGCAGCCGGGAAAGTGGACGCAGATTTTGCCCGAGGCGTTTTCTTCGGAGACGTTTGGCGGTGGGGGCTTTGATGGCGGAAGAGGGGGGTGGGGCACCAAGGATCCGGTGATGAGGTCTGGACGGGAGGGTGATGTGGGTGGAAAGAGCGAGCCAACGGTGCCGTTGCCGAGGTACGCACATCAGGTCGTGTACGACGAGCGGACGAGGAAGGTGTATATGCATGGTGGGAATGCAGGCGAAGGCAGGGGGCGTGGCAGTGAGGAGGAAAAGGAAGAGGCAGTGGTGGGGGGAGGGGGAAGTATGAGGGGAGAGGAGGCCGAGAACGGTGGTGAGAGGAGCGGGAACGCGAACGGTGGTGGAAATGGCGGTAGCGATGATTTGGAAGGGCGAGCGGGCAGGGGGGAAGAGCAAGCGAGGCCTGGGTTGAGGGAAACGAGGCTGGACGATTTCTGGGTGATGGATCTCATGAGGTGTGTCCCCGTGATTGGTTCCTGATCCTCAGCGGAAGGTGCGGAGGAGTGCGCATGCTGATCGGAGTTGCGTAGGGCTGCGCCGGAAGAGGTGATACGACAAGCCAAGTATCTCATTCGGAGACAACGGTGCGGGACATTTTGTCTGAGCGATTCGGAGAACGAACATCTCACACTCATTTTCCGACGTGCCGCCCGACGCTCAGGTTTCGGGAAATGTGCGAGGAGCAGCCTGCGGTGAAGGCGCTGCGCTATCTGCAGACAGAGGTCTCCGAGGTCGTCGATCATACCAATCCGGAAGAGACGAGCGTGTTTCGATCGCTGCTCGCGCACTTGTTGTCTCCGGGCGCATTGACAGCCTCCATTGCAGAGTCATCTACGGTAGCAACGCGAGACGTGGTCGGCCGGGAGGAGCCACCAAAGAAGCGTTCGCGGCCGAACACGCCAGATGAGGTGTGGACGAACGTGATCGACGACGACGAGGATATTGCTGGGCAGTACGGATCGCACGCTATGCCTGTTGACGCCGATCCTTGCTGTTTCTCGACGCCTCCCGCAAAGCGGAACCGAGCTGTGCTGCAGATGGACGAGGATCCCGAGGAAACAAAGATGCGCGAGGAAGGGAGAAAGCCGGTCTCTGGGGCACGCTTCAGCCAACGAACGGAAACGTTTGAGAGCTTGTTGGCGTTCGTGGGGGAGGAAGTGAAGCAGCCCAAGGGGTCGTTGCTGGATCTGGTCGATGCGGACGACGGGCTGTAGGAGCATCATGTCATTGGGGGCTGGGCACCCTCATTTTGTTTTGATTGTATGGATCACTCTGGTGCAGCATCAGGCAGGAAAAGAAGTGATGTTCAGCGTAATCATACACGAGTAGGGAGAGAAAGTACACGGGTGCTACTCGTCGAGGTTGATAGCGCGGCCAAACTTGCCATACAGCACGACCTTGAGCTCTTTCATCTCCTTCTCGCACTCTTCTGCGACGGTGGACAGGTCGGCGAACTGGATCGCGATGTCGGCCTGGTCCTTTTCGAGTCGTTTTAGAGCTCGAGGCTGGGACAGATGAAGGAACGATTCGCCGATTTTGTATCTGGATGCGGTTGTGAGCGTGCGGGCGGCAGATCAGATTGGATGAACACACAGCACGACCTGGTCCTCGTCCGTGAGCTCGAGTTCTGTCGCGAGGTCGTCGAGGGCCTCCTTTTCTTGCTGTGGGCGAACCGCGTTCAAAGTGGGGTGAAGATCCAGACGCGCTCACGCACCTTGAGCGTCTCGAGCTCATCCTCTGTGCTGCGCAGACGCGTGTTCAGCTTCGAGAACGTGCTGATGCGTTGCTGGTCCTCTGTCGGTCGGTCACCTTGGAGCCAGGCTCGAGGGCGACGATGGGACGCGTACCCCAGGTGACCTCGGCGGCGTCGTCGTTCTCCTCGTCCTCTGTCAACTATGGATTTTTTTGTCGTTGTCGGCTCAGAAACAAGACTGGAGAGAACTGTCGTGCACAGACCATGCGAAGGTTGTTCATCGTCGTCGAGCTCGGTGGGACGCGGACGCCCGACGCTACTACCCTTTTTTGTCCGCATGCATATGTATCCCGGACGGGTCCGCGCAGCACCCTTCACCGCACCGCCTCGTTTTAGGCGTGCCCGCCCCTTCTTCTCGATACGCGCGCACAATCCTTTCTCTGACACGCGATGCAGGACATTCAGGACGTCGTCTCGTCGTTGCAGCAGCACGCACGCCGCGCACTCCCGTCGCCGGAGCGCGTTCGCGACTGGTGGAACGACGCTGAGCCCTCCTCGCCTTACGAAACGGCCAAGACGCTCTTGTTCGCATATATACTAGTGACGCAGCTCCTTAGAGCGTTTCGCCACGTCCGCGCACGGGGGCTCAGACGGACCGTCGCGGATGGCTACGTGTGGACGTCCAAGGTGACCACTCTCTTCCCTCGCGCACGGGTGGGTTTAATGACACGATTTCCCCTTTGTAGAATGCGTTGCTCCTCGCCATGAAACTCCCTCCGGCGCAAAAGAAACTACGAGAGGAACTCGGAAAAGCAAAGGACGAGATCGAGGGCAAGCTCGCGCCTCATACGGCGGAGGTCACCCGGTACCTCGCCCTTCCTGCCCAGGGCAAGTCCGCAGAATGGATTCTTGAGGAAATGGCCCGGATGGACAAGCATCTCGGCGCTCATACGGATTGGAGGGAGGGGAAAATATCCGGTGCCGTTTACCGTGCGTATTCTTTTCTTCTTCTCTGTGACATGGATCACTCATTGAGAAGAGGCCAGACGGCGGAGAGGACCTTTCCAAGGTACTTGTCGCGGCATTCGAGCGCTACACCGTCTCCAACCCGCTCCATCCGGATGTCTTCCCGTCGATTCGTAAGATGGAGGCCGAGATCGTGGCGATGTGCCTGAGGATGTACAACAACCCCGATGGGGCTGGCACCATGACATCCGGCGGCACCGAATCGATTGTCATGGCTATCAAAACGTACCGAGACTGGGCACGAGACGTCAAGGGGATCACCGAACCCGAAATGTCAGTGCTCACCTCTTTTGCTATCACCTGGCGACCGGAACGGGATTGACGGCACGTGCAGGATTGTCCCGGTGACTGCGCACGCTGCCTTTGACAAAGGCGCCGCCTACATGGGCATCAAGCTCCACGAGGTTCCCGTTGACCCTGCGACGCGGCAAGTCAAGCTTGCGCGGGTGCGCAGAGCCATGTTCGTGCACCGGTTTTTTCCTTGTCGGAGCCTCTGTCCCCTGACGCGTGCTTTCTTTGGCTCAGAAATGGCAATACTATCTTGGTGCGTCCCACGACGCAGCTTCAATCCGTATTCACGCATTCGTTCCTTTCGTTCAGCTCGTCGGGTCTGCCATCAACTTCCCGGACGGTAATCAGGACGACATTGTCGCACTCGGTGCTTTGGCGGCGAAGCACAACATCGGTCTCCACGTCGACTGCTGTCTCGGTTCATTCATCGTCCCCTTTTTGGAGCAGGCCGGTCTCGCAGACGGCGAAAACGGTCGTTACAAGTTGACCCCGTTCGATTTCCGCGTGCGAGGTGTGACGAGCGTCAGCTGCGATACCCACAAGGTCCGTCTGCCTGTTCTTTTTTGCTCGTCTAAAGAGAATTCTCTGATCGTCATGTCGGTGATAGTACGGGTTTGCGCCCAAGGTGAGGTTCATTTTTTCTCTTTCGAAGGTTGATTTGTATTCATGTGTGGCGGACGTAGGGATCCTCCGTGATCATGTACCGTAACGCCGCTCTGCGGAGATACCAATATTACCTGAATCCCAACTGGACAGGTGCGTCTTTGGTGCTGTGATGACTACCGATGCGGATGACCAAACATGGTCCATGACGCAATAGGCGGTGTCTATGCGAGTCCGAGTTTGTCTGGATCACGGTAAGTCACTCACAAAATGACGTCATGCAACACGGGTGGATTCACACTTGTCCCCCGCAGACCCGGCGCGTTGATTGCAGGAACATGGGCTGCGATGCAGTACATGGGATCCGAGTGCGTCGCCTCGTCCACTTCCGATCCATTCCTCACCTCGCCCATTCGGTCTTTCAGCGGTTACCTCCAGGCCTGTCGTGACATCGTCACGTGCGCACGACAAATCGCCAACACCATCAGTGCGTCCATCCCGGAATTGTATGTGCTTGGTTCGCCACCTGCCTCGGTCGTCGCGTTTGGCTCCCGGGACGCGTCCGTGAACGTGTACGAGGTCGGGGATCGTATGTCCAAACGTGGGTGGCACCTGAACGCGCTGAGCGGGCCCGCTGCGGTGCATATTGCGTGTACGGTACGTCTCAATTTTTTCGTTAAATCGTTTTGGTGCTTCTATGATTCTTTGCTGCATGGCGGTCGTATTGACGGTGGATATATATATATATATGTTCAGCGCCTGACGCTTCAAGTCGTGGACACATTCATTTCGGATCTGAAGGCGTCGGTCGCGGAGGCCAAGGCGATGCCCGAGGGCAAGGGTACGATGGTTGCGTTGTATGGTGCGTGTGTATTTTCTCTACTTTACTTGTTGCATGCAGAGGGAGGTGGTTGACGTCCCTGAAAACAACATAGGTCTGGGCAGTTCGAGCGCGGTCGGACCGACGATCGTTGAAGAAGTAGCGAGCATGTTCTTGGACACGCTCTACAAGGCGTAGGACAGACGCGGGGTATCGCCCTACAGGGAATCCTGTGTGCTTGGGGCGACCATCTCGGGGACTTTTTCTTTTGCCATTCTGTTTCTTTTTTTTTTTCTTTGCTTGCCTTTTTCGCCTTGTTTAGAAATGGGTGGAATATGCGGTTGCAAGAGCGTACGTGATTTATTCCATGTCACTCGGACCCGACGTCAAGCATGGGACCGGGTCCGCGACGCGTCGCGGACAGACATACAAGTACTTATTATCCCCAGCACTGACATTGCTTACCTTGATGATCACATAAGCAGAGAGGCGCGTGTTGGGGAGCAGGGGGAGAGCGCGCTGCCTCTGTTCTATACGTTCATGTGTACCATTCCATGGACTCTCCCGCCCTCGACGACCCCCGTCGTCCTACCGCCATCCACGCTGTCCGAACCCTAGGGTTTGGGTGAATGTGGCGTTTTTCATTACTGTTAGATTGCGTTGCCATAAGACGATGACCAATTGCTTTCTAATGAAAAACCCCCTGCTGTCACTTGTGTGTGTGTGTGTGTGTGTGTGTGCAAGTCATTGAATCGGATGGCAGCGTCGGCAACGGAACGGAGGACGGTGGTCATACGATCATGCACGGCAACTTTGGCACGCAGGATTCCACGACTTTCCACCAGGCCAGATCGTATCTAGTACACATGATCGCGTCCAACGAACCCGAACGAGCGACATCGGTGTAGAGCTGGAACGAGTCAGAGGTGGCCACGCAGGAAGAAAAAAAAAAGTCGCGCTGCAATGGACCCGAGCCAAGCCGAGTTCGATGTGGTGTGACCGTCCGTGACGCGTGACCTCTTGTGACTACCGAAGTGACCGTACATGATAGGATGGGTATGACCGGGTCGATCGGTTGGTCGGTCTCCCGGCCCGATCCAGGAGGGCGTTCCGGCTCACCGAGGGTCCGTCAGAGAAAAAGGGGGGAGGGTGGGGGATCAAGAAAGGTGCCCGTCGGAGGAGGGGAAAAGACCCTACTACCGGTGACGCCGAGGGTGACGAGGCCCGGGGATATATAGATCTAGAACGAAAAACAAGCAGCGGCGAAACGGAGGGGGGGAGAAATGAAGGAGACGCGCTCTAGCCCAGGAAAAAAAAAAAAAGGAGACGTTGGCAGACCTGTC